>JAMQGT020002797.1:110000-134520 GCA_024447675.2 Pterophyllum scalare | reverse complement strand
ATGTGTAACATTACTGAACGCATCTTCAGAATTACGTATTGCTTTAAGATGATGTAGTGAATGTGACCACAGAGAGAAGAACTCATAACACACTTCATGTGTGAATATTTTAGGAAACATACTCAGGGTTGTGCACATGGGAAAAGTTAATTATTCATAACTATCAGTTCTGCATAGACAGGATCATTCAGTCACCTCAGAGGTGTCATTTGTTACACACAGGCTGTATTATCAGAGCAGTCTGAATATTTTTTATTTAAAAGTCAGATCCCTATCCTTAAAACCCAAAATAGATTTCTTGCAAGGTCTTATATGTGCCCTGTTTTTCCCCTGAAGTCAGTAACTACAGTAGTATCGTTATTGTGCATGCTTGTTTACCTTAAGAAATGTGACCTCTCTGAAAACAGCAACATGAAGCCTTAGTTAATTATTTGAGGTTTTATTATTGTGCTGTGGGCCTTTAGGTTTTACAGTATACACAGAGGTCTCTCCCTTTGGGCTGTTTAAAGGGCCAGTTTATCCAAATGACCAAAGTTTGCCTAAATCATCATATCTTCAATATTTGCTTATGTTTTTTTGTGTTTTCTAAAAAAACCTGAAAAAAAGGCCGTTGTTTTAAGAGTATGTCGATATATATAACTTAAGCTGTTAGTCTTCAGTTATATGCCTCATTCCTTTCCACAGCCCATGGCCCATGGAGATAAGCAGGCCAACAGTTTAAAATAACATGATGTAAACAAAGTCATTGTTAATGATTAGTCAGTGTTAGGGTTGCCTATGATTTATTTTTTATGGTGAGAAAAAATATGGCAGCTGTGACAAATTCCTATTTCAAAATGATCTCAAGATAGGAAAAAAAAAAGATTCCTGTTTAGATTTGGGCCTGTTCCCGCTCTCCACTTTGGCTGCAGGAGAGGAACCAGTCCATAAATGCTGTCTAGACAGTATCTTGGCTTTTCTTTCTTGGCTTCTCAATCATAGTGCACTATATTAACCTCAAATGATATTATTTTTCTTGTAATATGTCAGAGTGGGATACAATTCAAATTTAATGTACGTAAATTACTTTCAAAAGAATGAATTACAGTCGCGTCTTATTGAAAGCACAGACTTAATAGCAGTCACACAAGTATATTTTCATCTCTTTGGTTTGTCTACTGTGCAAGTGTAGTGCGAATGGTGGACATCATAGAAGAGATGACACAAGTAAAAAAATCAAATCTGGTTTAATAACTCTGTACATAGTGATGGAACTTTTTATGGCAAAAGCAGGAGAGAATTACGAAAAGCTTACAATCTATAGTAGAGGCTTTGATAGTGTCAAGGGTAAAGCAAGGTATCATTGGGTAGAATTACTCAGTTAAGTCGCTTAACATTTTAAAGGAACATGAATTAGACATATTTGAGGTAAATGCTGGCAACATCATCTCCCACCAGGGTTTCATTTCTTACTGGAAATTAGTGGGTTGACTTCATCTTCTGGCTGGAGGCTATGCCACTGGGCTATTGGTCGCCGGGGGTTGGCCAACATGTCTGACCAATGGCGTTGCTCAGTCCCAGTGCTGTTTCCGCCCAGCAGCATCTTCCCAATAGCGTCATTCTTCCCGATCTTATCATAGTCCAATACAGTCACTGCTACCTGCACCTTCTATAAATGAAAATGCAGACACAAAAATGTGAGCTCAGATGATTGCATTTGTGTGCTTGTATGTGCATATACAAATACATGTACCTCTATCTGTTCACAAGGTACTTCGAAGCTGAAGGACTCATTGTAGTAAGGGTTCAAAGTGTTTTTCTTAATTGTTGTTTTCTTTTTCTTGAGTCTTTTCCCATTCTGCATTAAGTGGATCTTCACGTAAGGGTCTGGAAGTGAGAACAGGGAGTTTTTTATGTCAGACCAGCAGACCAACAGCCTGGCATTGATGCAGTAACTCCATCAATGAAACACAACATCTATTGTCCTCGGTTTCTTTCAACAGAAGCTGCTTGAAAGTGGGCGCGCCACTAAAAAGGCAATTAGAAGACCTTAAAACTCAGCCAGAGCTAACAAATCTGGAGTTTCAAGAGTGCACTTGCTGAAATGATAAATTACAGAGAGAGATATGTTCTAAGAAACTCAAATAGGCTATTGGTACATGCTTTAAATCGGGTTTTTTCCTACTTATTTCACCTGATAGTCCACCCACATCCATTTTCTTCAGGTTTTTAGCCTCCAGAATCACCACTGTCAGCTTCCCTGCTGTGGGTACATACCTCAAGGACAAACATATGTCTCCAAGCCGTTCACTCTAATACACACAAAAAGTAGTGAGTATCTTAATAGAGGAGTTATTAATAAAAATTATTAATTAAAAAAAGAGGTTGCAGTCTTTGAGACAGGTAAGCTTTGTGCAGTATTTCAAATAAAAGTTTAACAGGAAAAATGTGATTGATTTTTTTTCCCGCTCTCTCACAGTATGCTCCTACCTCCTCCTTCTCTGCCTTCTGCAGATCCCTCCATTCTTGCAGAGATTGGCTGAAGTCCACACCACTCATGGGTATTTTTACCGCTCCAATAGCATCATGTTTTGAGAAACGGTCAAAGTCATACACAGTCATCACAAGGGTCTTCCCACCCAGCTCGGTGTATGGTACCTACAGAGCAGAACACAGAACAAAGACAATCATACTGACAGTGCTGCAAGTCAGGGTAAATAACCTTTTTTTTAATGTTTGTATATTACACTTACCTTAAATGTGAAAGTCTCATTGAAGTTGGGTTCCAAAGTCTTTCTGTGAACTTTGGTTTCAAACTTTTTCTTTTTGTCTGGGAGCAGATAGAGTTTAACATAAGGGTCAGAACTTCCTCCCACATCCATCGCAGGAAGCTCTGCAGCCTGCAAGATGCCTACCACAAGCTGGAACATGATAACAGGGGAATGTAATGGAGAGAAAAGAGAGTCTGGCTAATTGACAGGGAGAAGAAAAGTATTCAAATGTGACATTTTGAGAGCTGGCAGATGGTGGGCAAAACACATCATACTAAATAGCTTGAACTCACCGTATTATCTGTGAAATTGTAATCTAATGAGAAATGTAGTCTGCCCAGCTTCTCGTCTTCCTTGGGCTCATTGTCTGACAGCTCAGTTTCATTGTTACGTTCATCTTTTGGGGACTGCATGCAAACAGACATGCATCACAATACACAACCTGTCCTACAACTTGTGATGATGTTCCTACTGTATATTGTACAGCGTCACACAACCAGACAGAAAAAAAGATAATACATAATCAATGTGTGACAGACAGCCTTGATCAAAATAAGTTATCTCGCACACTAGTTCACCTTTTATTATAATACACAGGAGTACAAAACATCCATTTGTCTTAACACACACTGACAGTTTTAGTAGTCGTGGATGACCTGGATGTCAGGACTGTGATACATTGCAAGGCCAATGTGTCTGCGGGGGGTGGAGTGGGGGAGGGGTGTTGCAGCTTACCTCATTGTAACCTCCATCCATTTCAGTGTCAAAGTCACCCTTACTCTTCTCTTTCCCCTTTTTCTTGTCCTTTTCCTTTTCCTTGCCCTTGTCCTTCTTTTTCAGGAACTTCTTCCACACACACACAGCACATGACAGCACCATGCACAAGCTCACAATACAAAGGGCAGCAACAGCCCCTGATGGCACTGCAAATCCATAAACACACACACACACACACACACACACAAACACACACACACACACTAGTCATTATATGTTCTGATTTTCTCTTAAAAATAGTTTTAAAGAAAAAAGTATAATGTCTGTATTATCTGAATTATATATACACATTTTGCATTTATTGTACAACACCTGTGTAGCTCTACAGTGTTAGCTATGAGGACACACCAATCCATTGTAATTTTAGACAACAATTTGGGGTTATGTTAGTCCAGATTACAATAAATTGCAGTGTTATCTTTTGTCCATGCCATTCTTCTGCTTGGTCTGAAGTGTCACTGAACGGGGCATAGTGAGGTTCAAGAATACATTTTTTCATGACATGCAATTTTAATTTTCCTTTATACTATGCATGCATATGTTCATCCAAGGAGTGCATGTGTATAACTCTAGTTAGTCTGAAGTACAACCACAGAAATATGAAAAGAATTATTTCCACTATGATTTTCACACAAAATTGTAATGCACTACTACCAGGGAGATTCTTTTCAAATTAATTTTATCTAATGTGGAATATTTATCCAATGAAAGCAAATACATATTCAGTCTTTATATGTTTTGTTTGGTCCTTTGTCCTTCAGAAATACATTGCTGAAAACGCAACACTTCCAGTCTTGCTTGCTTTGATCTGATCAAATTATTGCATCTATCTGGTCCCAGTCCTCCAACTGATTCAGAAAACACACATAATACTAATAAGAAATAGAGATACAATAATTAAATATCTAGACATTCAAATTTCTTAATAGTGCACAAGTTTCTGAGTTTCTACACCTCTCCAAATTACTGTGTAGCATAAGATAACATTTAACGCCCTCGCCTACTATGTTTCCTGATTACAAATGTTAATCCATGCATTGTATCATTAAGTAATTTGTCGAGCTCACTGTGGATGCTGTGTAGTTCACTCATGAACTTGTTAGGACTGTGGCCTTCAGATTGTTTTTGGCCTGGGGTGGTTGTTGCATTTGGCAAATCAGTAGGAGTAGATGAGGTGCTCGGCACAGCTCCGCGGCTTCCAGTCATTATTGGAAGAGTGACAATAGAAACTGGCAGAGAAACAGAGAAGAAAAAAAAGATTGCTCAGCCCATGTCAACACATGCAATATAAATTTCAACAAAATAAACCTAACACAAAAAGTAAGGAAATTTGGGGTTTGTTTGATTATTTCTTTGTTGTAACAATGCTTCATGGCAATAAATCTTAACCTCCTGAGACCCTGTGTCCACATATGGGGACATTACAGCTTGGCTTTGCTGCACCTTATACTTCCTTCTCCAATAGTGTTTCATACTTTGTTAAGTCATGTTGTTTTTGTTGTGTTATGCTATAAAATCATCCCATTGTCCACATCTGAGGATATTTTTTTTCCCACAAAAGTAAGTAACAACCATGTAACAAAATACAACTTCCTGTTCAAAGAGGAAACTTAGTTTACATACATATCAGGTCCATCTAATCACAAATATCAAGAGAAATTAAAAATGAAGCTCGGGTCTCAGGAGGCTGTACAAGGTTGAGCAGCAGAGTTGAGTATCTGGGTTGCGCCCACATTCTCAACTTTGCTGCTCAACCCACAAATGCATTTTCCTTACAAATGTGGCATTTATCGGGAGACAAACTTTCCAACAGTATAAAATTTATTGCCAAGAGGCATTATTACAACAAAGAAATATTCAACCAAACAAAAAATTTCCTTACTTTTTGTACAACGTTAGAAATTGTTGCAAACGTTTTGAAGAACTGTCTAACCAAACAATACAAACACACATACACAAAGCAGAGTTTCCATATTTGTTATCGATCAATGATGCGCTTATAGATGCTGTACCATCAGTGTGAAATGACTTCTCTTGTTTCTGCTGGCCTGGCAAAAACACTTGAAAACAGGATGTGAAAGCTGCTCTCTCTTTCCCAAACCTGCTGACATGGAGGTGTTTGGTGAGGTGGGGGGTTGAAGCGTCATCGTGGACCTCTGCTGTTCCACAATGAGCTGCCAGAGGTGAAAATCATGTGCCAAGGTGATTTTTAGTGCAGGCAAACAAACTAAGTGAGAAGAAGTTCATTTGCCGAAAGTTAGCGCCCAAGCACAAAATTGTTTTGGTATGTTATTTTCTATTCTGCAGACATCACAGGTATTGAGTATCTGAGGCTGAATCAGCAGAGGGGATCACACACCCAAGCAGATACTGATCTCATTTTATGTCTGCATTTTCAGGATTATACACCAGTTTTGTCTGAAAAGATACACCGCTGATGCTAAAAGCTGCAGGAACAAACAAAGTTCTGGGTACACTCAAAGGAATCAGCAGTGCTGCAAAACAGCATATCTGCGATGTTGCAGAGCTCTGATGCTGATGATTTTATCATGTATTTTATTATACATGAAAAAATTATCAGTTGTGCACGTCCCTTAACAGCTTCTACAACATGTAGAAAAAAGGGACTGGTTTGTTGCAAGGCACTCAATCATGGTGTACAACTGTATTCCAACAGAGAGAGGCAATGTGTAGCCAAAAAAGCCAAAAAAGTAGCCAAATTGGACTTATAATATATATATATATATATATATATATATATATAATTTCTTTTAGAGTTTTCTTACTGTAAAAGGAGAAGATAATCACTTAAACAGGAATTACAATTATTAAATGACCATGACTGTATCCAGTTAACAATAAAATTACCTTTTCAGACCTGTTAAATATTGTTATTATTATTGCATATACATGAGTTTTCACACTGTTATTATTTGGAATTATCACAGTCTGTTTTAACTGATGAAACAATGGGTAAAATTAACAGGAACTAGAGACATACCTTTGTTCGAACAACCCAGCAGCAATATTCAGACTCACGGGTACTTCTGCTCCTTAAACAGAAATGCAGGAGGAAGATAGAAGATGACAGAATATGAGACGCGGAGGGAAACACTGAGGTAAGTGCCAGGACGTTGCCCTTTTTGTTTTACTGTCTTGTGCGTTCTTAGACGTGAAGAAGAACAGTGCAGGTGTGTGAAAGCTGGATCAGGAGTGAGAACGAGCGAAAGGGTGGGGTGGGTATAGGTGAAATGGCAGCTCAGTCATCTTGTGTTGCTTCCCTCTATGTATGTGTGTGTGTGTGTGTGTGTGTGTGTGTGTGTGTGTGTGTGTGTGTGTGTGTGTGTGTGTGTATGTGTGTGTGTGTGTGTGTTTTATGAGTTTGGGTGAATTTGTTCTATGTATTCAGGTCTCATGGGAGCACCGGTCCATATTTCTGCCACCCCACCTCTTGTGACCTGTGTCCCATCCCTACAGGTCACCCCCACTGGGCCACTAATGTATATTCATTAGTGCAGTGACATGGCATTTTAACAGCTCGTTAGCATACTGAGAGTTCAGCAATAGAGGACATTTACATTCAGCGTGGACAGCTCCGCATGCGTGTGTGTTCGCGTGCGTGGGTGCATCTGTACATCTGGCAGTTGGTGCAGAACTGTCTCATATTGTCTATGTATAGATGATGTTGCCTGATTTAGAAACTTAGGATGTGGTTTCTGCAGCAACACTGAGATCAGGTTCCTGCCCCGCCTCATTCACCTTGAGGTCCCAGAGATACTGTACAGAAGGAGGGATGAGACAGAGGGAGAGAGGGGTTGGGGGATGGGCTGGGGAAGGTGTAGATCAATGTAAGATCATGTAGACATAGTTATACTGTGTATTTGCTCACTACAAACATTTTAGAAATTTTTTGTTATTTTTTTACTGACAGTTTGAAGGACAGAGCTGGGTTATTAATCCTGAGCTAACCAGTGAGAAATCACTTTTAGTGGCTTTATTTTATAAATTAAGCTTTATTTTAGAACAAGGAGACATAAAAGACAACGTTTACAAGAGACACATAAGAACAAGCTACAAATACACAACAGCCATTACATGCCACTGTGTAGTTCATGAGTAGTACCACTTTGACCTTTGACCCATTTCAGGTTGAAAACATTATGAAGAGTATAGTGAATATTTACTCAATAGTTATTAATTAATCTGTGAGTTTGTTTTTGATCACACCTCATTTACATTAAAGGAAAACAAACAAAAATGCAATTTATACTGAAGTGTGTAACATTATCTCAAGTTGAGAGTAAACATGATCAAACATTGGAACATCACTTAGACTGGCACTACATGACACTTCATTATGGGGGGCTGGAGCCTATCCCAGCTATCATAGAGCGAGAGGCAGGGTACACCCTGTATAGGTCTCCAGCCTGTCCAGAAAGACAGTCAACCATTCACGCCTATGGGCAATTTAGAATCACCAGTTAACATAACCCCACTAATTGCATGTCTTTGGGGTGTGGAACGAGAACCTGGAGAAAACCCATACAAACACCAGGAGAACATGCAAACTCCCCACAGAAAGGCCCAGGCCAAGGTGGATTCAAACTCTGACCCTCTCACTGTGAGGCACCAGTGCTAATCACCATGCCACTGTGAATGAGTGATCGATATATTAGGGTTTGAGTATCCATCTAAGTCAAGTACTGTACTCTGTGTGTCTCATGTGCACTGTGTTTGGATATTATGCGGAGTGGAAGACGGATGGTACCTGCACCCTTCTGATGGCTAACTGGTTTGGTGGGGAGTGAGATACTGGAGTCTTATGGGTCAGAGTGTCCTGCTGATTGTGGTAAAAAAGGGAACTGGAAAATACCAGATTTTCTGAACTGAACTCCGGTCAGAGAGGAAATCAAGACTGAAAATTGTCTTAAAAAGTAGACTTAGTAGACCTATAAAAGTAAGGCTTCAATGTGCTCATCTGTGTATGGCTTAACCCCCCCAGGAGTGCTTTTTGTCTGTTTTATCTTTATTTAGTTTATGCTCTAATTGAGCTTATTAAAACTGTCTTTAGTAAACTATTTCTGTTGATGATCAAAAATCAAAAAATCAAAATCTAGTGTCAGACTTTGGTGTCCTGGTTTGTAGCCCAAACTGAACTTGCAGAAGAGGACAACATATTACATGTACTGAGTAACAAAATGTGTACATAAATGGGCCACAAGCCATTTTTAACCATACATTTCACTTGTCATGCCAGGAAAATGAAACAAGTAACAACTGAATTCTGGACATCACAAAGAAAAAGAAATAAAAGGCAGTGAGACCATATGAGCGAATCAGAAAGTTTGCCCAGTAAGTCTGAAAAAAATAAAAACTTTAATTATTTACACGAAAACCTTACTGTAACAGCAAATTTAATAAGACCTACTGTTGCATTTTACACACTAGGTCTTAATAATAGGAGGGAGTCCATGGGCAAACTATTCATACAGACATCCAAACTGCCACACACTTATGCATGACGCACATACTCAAATCACTAAAGCCTGATTCAATGTGCATTTAAACTGCAAAAGCAAAATATACATAAAACAATCACGTATAGTTGGGTCCATACGCTAGGTGGCAGCAGTGGTTTCTGATTCGAAGGTACCGCTCCCAAAGAAGAAGCCGCGCACAGGGGAGCGTTCCTGTCTCATTGACGGTGAGCGTAGTCTTTTTATATCAAAGTGTGTTTTAATTTTAAACGGATTTAGTTGTTTTTTTCTTCTTTCAGAAATCAGAGGAGGTATGTTTTAGGACTTTTTGAAACGTACCTTCTTTCTGAGACTTTCTAATAAAATAAGCTCGCGAGAACCGCTGATGGCTTGAATGCTTTTCTAAAGCTAGCTCCGTAGCTAGCATAATAACCATAATAGAGGTTGTTGAATCCTGCTTTACATAAGCTACAGTAAAGTTAGTGATTCGTGCTGAGACACTTTTATTTATCATAGTTTTGGTCTTGATAGAAGAGAACAGCAGGTAAAAAAAGACCCTCAGACGATTACATCTAAAGAGACTGACAGCAGCACTACCTACAGTACGCCCTAATAAAGCTAAAAAAAATAAAAACCCTCCGTATTGTATTTTGCCTTATGCTTATTTATTTATTACAGTATCGGGTTTTACCTATAACCCCACTAAAATAGGCAATAAAAAAGGCTTTGATATTTTACTTTTTTCAAAGTAGAAAACAGCAGTGCAAGCCACGTTGTCCGAAGCAGAATACAGAAAAATGCATTTGTTTGGATTGTGCTCGGCTGTGGGGGCACTTCGCAAGATGCACGTTTTCCTACTACAGGAACTGGCATTTTTTCCCTAACTTTGCATATCCATAAATTTGCTCCTGGCGTGCTTGCCTTTTATTATTCTCTTAAAGCTTTTTCTGGAAGTGTTGTGCTGCAGTGGAGGTCCTGGAGGGGGCGTAAGAGCGGAGACGTTTGTGGTTGGGTTCCTCATTTTGACCATATTTATGGCCCACATTGTCAGCATCTAGATTACAGTGGATCGGGATACATAAAACTACTTTTTGACTGAGTAATAATAATTACAGTGGCATTGTCCGCAATATATACATTGTAATTTCTTATACAGTTTACAGAAGTATTTGGTTTATTTTAAACAAGTACCTGTTGAATCTACTTTTTATTTTCACCTTACGCTGTTGTACAACTGTGGGTTTTTCCTGGCTCAGTGGGTTTTTGGGCCATGATGACATGCAAGCACAATCAGTTCACATACACTGAAGGCATGGGCCGTTTTTACTTCTATGTTTTTTAAAAATCTATGTATTTTACTGTTATTTCGGCTCATTTGTTAAACAAAAATGTCTGTTATGTTTAAGTCAAATAAAAAGGTTTGCATAGAAAAGTTCTTCTCTCCTACTAAAGCCCTAAAGTCTGCATACGATGTATTTGCTTCTATACTGTAATAATTAATATTGCTTAATGGAAAAACATACACTTAGCATTATCTTTATAGATCTAGTTCTCCCTCTGTAGCTTTTGGGCAGATGGTTTCCTAGTGTGCAAAGCAATAGATCTGTAAACCAAAATAAAATCTCTCTACTCTAGCCTACATAATAGCAATTTTGATTTAATAAATTCATTTCTTACTTTCCTTGTAAGAATCTATCATATTGACAAGATTTTTGTGCTCTTCAGAAAAGCTGGATTTAGATTCTCTTTGAGATGTCAAAGTCTCAACTGCATTAATTTTGCTTGATAATTTTTTGTTGTCACTACATAAACTTAGCCAAACCTCTGTTTGCTTTGAACTTTCTCTAAACCTGTGTGGCTTCTGTTTCTATATATATATATATAAAAAAAAACAAACAAGCAGCCAAGCCTCTGAATCAGACGTAGTTAACATTCTTCATCATCATTACTGCTGTCTCGTTTAGGCTGGCTCTGACCTTGTCTACAGTCATGCCCTCTCATTGCTTATCTAAGCAGTCAGGTCAACTTCCAGCCCAAGAAGTCCCAGATCCCTTAATTAAATCATGGCCTGCCAGCCATCCCAAGCCTACCAACTATATATCTGATTTGGCAGTCAAGACCTGTGCAGTAGTCAATTGTCTCTGTATCCTCTGAAAGGCTTTTAAGAGTCTGAGGCATATGGAAGGCCATGGTAGATTTATCCTGACACCTTCCCTACACTGATGTATAAATACCACTTTATGCTGAACCAGTATGTTTTATCTGGGCACTTTATGTATGCTAAATCCAAAGAGTGATTTATTTAGAGGACTTGTGTTTTAAAAAATAAAAATCATGGAATATATATATATAATTATTTATTTATTTATTTATTGCAGCTGACAGTTTAAGCGCTTACCTCTTCAAATTTCAGCCTGTGCACATTCCTGGGAGTGAGGATGCCACCATTGGAGCACCTCCACATGAAATATGTCCTGCAGACTGTCGGTGTCCTGGAGGCGGTCATCCTTCGCAGTTTTGGCCCTGAAGGAGGACAGGTGCTATTCACACGGGACACAGGACAGGCAATGTTGAGCCGCAGTGGGACACGCATTCTCCACAGCACTACAACTGGAACATCCGCTGGCCAGGTTAGCTGACAGACATTTACTGTCATGATTATACAGGTTTTTCTAGGGTCAATTCTTTTGTGATGTGTTTGTGTGTTCCTCATCTTAGGATGGTGGTGGAGTGTGTCTGGAAGCATAGCACTGCAACAGGCGACGGATCCAAAACCTTTATCCTACTGCTGGCATCATTACTACGGTTGATTCATGCAGCAGCCAGCAAGGAGCCTAATGTGTCTTGCTCTTATAACTCAACAAAAGCAGCAGAGGCTGCCACTGCCAGACACTTGGCTGACAAACTGCTAGCATTTGCGTTAAAGGAGTTGGATGAGCTCATTGCTAAGGGAGTGGTCCCTTATGGAGGCCACGTTTCGTGGGAAGATTTCACTGCAACAGCACAGTCACCGTCTCTCGCAAACAATCTCTGTGTTCAAAAGCTGCTAAGATCATTTTTTCACACACGTTTTGGCTACACGCACTGTGACTTCATTAGTCACCTTTCATGTGAACTGCTCAGTTACTGGAAGTTTAAAAATGAACTGCCTTCATTCTCTCTGCAGTTTGTAAGTGACAACTTCCCTGCCCTGCATACACCTGTGTCAGGCTTTCCTGTTTGCTCTTCACGTTTAATCGATGGGCAGGTTATCCACAGGGACTTTGCAACGCCACCCCTTAAGACTGACCACCAGCCAGTTAAAGCTGTAGTTCTCACCAGGTCCCTGCAGCCAACATTGCTCAATACAGGAGATGTGCTTGAGGTGGGATGTGGAGGTGCACCGATGGAGGAGAGAAGTATTGTGCACTTTAGTGCCTGGATGGAAAGGTCACTACAGGGCATTATTGCGAATCTGCAGACTTTGGGTGTTTGTGTGCTTCTCTCTGCAGTGAAACAGTCTGCTGCTGTCCTGGCATTAGCCACACAGGCAGAGATGTGCCTTGTGGAGTGTGTCAGTGAGGACGAACTTTCTCTATTTGTCCGGCTAAGTGGAACTACCTCGATCTGGGATTGCTCGGTGATTGAACCAGAGCATGTAGTTACACTGGCTTTCTGCCGACCAATACAGCTTGGGGGCCACAGGTATAAAAACACACCTCGTCTTTACTCATGCAATGTATGAATTTACAGATAGAGATATAAAGTTTAGTATTACCTCTAATCTGCAAAATGGAGATTAATGCTGTTTGATTAGATTTTTTTTTTTTAATGTATGGGCTTTGTCTCTTCCACAGGTATGTCCATGTGGCTTTCCAGGACTCAGAAGAAAGAATCACTGTCAAACCTTGCAGTCTGGTCATCTGTGCCCCAGGAGAAGGACAGACTGAACAGTATGCATGTGCTTTACAAGATGCCATTCGAATGCTACTTAGAACTTGGGAACCTATGCATGCAGCTGCGACCACAACATCAAAGAGAACCCTGCAGTCACATAAAAGCTCATCTTTACATACAGATAATCTGACCGAAAGAACCACATACAGATCCTCTGCTATACAGCCCATCCATAAGTGTGTGTTAGAGCCAGGCTGTGTGATATCTGCTGGTGGGTCATTTGAGCTTCTCTTACATTATGCCCTCCTACAACATGGCCATCGTTGCTCAGTTTCTCATGACCTAAATATAGATACCTCTATTTCCCAGCTCTTTGCAAATGCCCTACTGAGTGTGCCTCAAAAGATTTACGCTCACAGTCCGCGGCATTTCCTGGAGACTCAAAGTAAGGTCTTAAGTTTTATTCCTAATCATTCCCACCCTGTTAGCCTTTTATATAAACAAAAAAGTATTATAAGCCCCATACAGACCGAAAGACCTCAGGGGGATGGTAAACTAAGCTTGCATTGTTGTAGAAAGGGTGACAAATCATCAAAAGATTCTGGGTTGGACCTGGGCCTTGAATCGGTCTCCTGTAAATACCAGCTACTTCTTGCTGTACTGCAGTGTGTCAGAAGTCTCCTTAAAGTGGACACCGTCCTACCTACACACATTGCTTTACACACACAATCAAGCAAACCTGCAAGCACTTTCTGGGAGGACACAGAGGACGAGGGTGAGGACTGAGATTGTGTTGTATGTTAAGATAAAAGCGATGAACATATTTTCTCTCAGTGCTCACTCATGTTAGAAGAAGGAGATACTTTGCACTTTAATGCATTTTTTCAATGGCAATTTTTCTATATCTACAGTATTATTATTTTTTTGTTCCACTGAAATATATTTTTAATGCAAGTCAGAGATGGTACATTTAATTTCATAACTGTATTGTGGTTGGTTGCAGTTTATTGGGCAATAAAATGTTAAGGTGGTCCTGTAGCGTCCTCTCCTGAATCAAGGCAAGGTTTGGCATTAAAAAAGAAAACATAAAACACTTACAGTACTGAATGTGCAGTTGTTAAATATTTTAGTCTCTTGCTACCCTGTGCTAGTATCAACAGAGTAAGTGTTGATGTTGGCCTGCCTTCTCTTGATTATTTATATTCAAATATTTTCCCAAAAAACCCTCTTCCATTTTCCTGCCTTATTCCTTGGCCAGTTTGTCTCTTACATAAATGGCATAAACACACATCACCTAAAAAAAATAAAAAATAAAATACACTCCTGTTTTATAATCAGTGTTATCTCCAAAAAACGATTGAAGCATTTAGAAGGGCAACACCCGGCTGTCAACAAACAAATCATAGTGAGTTTCCTTGTGCTGTAATCAACTCTATTTACTTTAATACATCTTTTTAGGTGGAAGTGGTGAGTCATTTAGACATTAACTACTCATACAGTTTGCTATAAACACTGAGTCATTAGTTTTGAACACAAATTTTCCGTAAAATATTTGTAACAGGACAATTAAGAAACAAAGACACTTCTTGCTTTTGTTTGTGCTTCAAGTGAGTCAGTTGATAGCTGCACATCAAAGGGGAAGCTGGGGGTAGTTTTCCAGTGCTCCTTTTTTCCCATTGCGCAAAGGAAAACAAGCTTGACTGTAGCTGTCATCTATGCATATCTAACTGTTGCATGCCTGCTATATCATGTACAGCTAAACTAACATGCAAATTAGGATGAGTCTAATCAGTTTGACTACAAAATTTTGACTATGTAGTTATGATTATTACCAAATGACCTGAGAAGAGGTGCAGTTAAATGCTCTGCAGCTCATTAATTTTTGTAATGAGTGTATGTGAGTAATTGCAGGCCATGTTATTTTATTGAGCCACCTTTATTTCTCTGTTTAAATGATGCGTCCTTGCTGGCAAGTTATTTTATTTTGTATTATTTCTATTTTATTGCCATCTTGCACAGTTATGAATTCATGATTCTGTTTTGTTGCTTGTATGAATAACTGAAACACACGGTAAAAACACAAGCTATATAAATACAAATAGAACCTCACACTTGACTCGGTACACTTTAGTTTATTTGGCGCTTATTAAATTGTCTCTGTGAAACATAGTGCATATGGTATAAATCAATCCAATCTTTGTAAAATGAAGAGGACATTACAAAATGCATCATTAAACTGCATGTCAAATATAAACACTTAACATTAGAAATCTCACAAACACAAAATTAAAACATTTACAAACACAAATCAGGATAAAAACAGAGGAACAAATTAAACATAATGAAAATAAAGGAACCGGTATGCTACTCTAGTTGGTTAAAAACCACAGTTCACAGCTCGGTATTCAGCTGGCTACTCGTCACCTTAATTTTACTTAAGAGTTGCATGAAAAAAGAACTGTAAGCATTGGCTGCTGCTGTATTGTGCTGAAGTGTTTTTTTTTTTTTAATTGTCTGGACCATGTTCTTGCTAGTAAATGACCCCAAGTGACAGCAATAGAAATGTTATCAGGATACAATAGTGTGATCGTTTTGTTTAGATAATTAGTTGTTCACACACTAATTTCAGTCAAATCACCACAAAAGTACACATTTCTTTACTACACTGCCACTGAGTAACAGATGACACCCATTTTATATTTGGGCCTTATAACCACATCACAGCTATCTAGTCCAGGAAGGTGGAAGCAAGATGCCTAAGCATCAGCAGCACAAATAGAACTGACGTATAAAGTAATCAGAAATATCTGCACCCAGCCTAGCTTAGGTTATCCCCCTTTAACAAGCAGTGTTTCTACTGGCAGTGGAGAGTCATGTGACTCTAGGAATGACATCATGCAACATTAACGGCGACTTCAGGCGGGTGTCACACCACCTCCCGAGACCTCCTGATGGCGCAGCACAGGAGCATGCTAAAGATCATCCCAAACACCTGTAAGAGAGAGGGGTACCAGTGTTGGAGCACATACTGTATCTGGACTTTGTTCATCCTGCACAGCACCATTTAAATTTGATGAGTTAAACCAGTCTTACACTCACCATAATGACCCCAATGGTGATGCCTACTCCTCCTATGATGTGCAGCTTGGAGTCAAACACCTCATCAATGGCATCGGGACAGCTCTGTAACAGATAGTCATGATTTTTCGAGCTTTCTTCACAGCCTTGCTGAGCTTGACTTGTGGTATGGCACACATAAAAGACAGCCTGAGAGCATGTGGGCTCCTGTAAACCATTGTTGCCATAGTAACGCTGCAAAGCGGCTGAGGGAATTACTCTGCAAAGTGAAGTCTGGCAGACTTATGACACACATCAGACCATGATTGTGCATTTGATTTACAGTAATTGCCACAGCTCTCAGAGAGATGAAGCGTGTCATCATGTCTCATAGATCTTTTGAATGGTGTCTCATATTGAAATATTTTTTCTTTTATTCTCGACCTCTTCTTGCAGCATCTAGTCCATATACACGTGTAGGACAGTTTTACCTTAATAATGAACTCCTCCAGTGGCTCTCCCTTTGGACAAGTTTCTCTGTCTGTTTCCTCTACCTTCCCACTTGGACCACAACAGTTCAACTGTAAACATACACAATTTCATAAATGAACAAGAGGACCTGCAGATGAAAAAAAAAGTGCGTTTCTCTGTGTTTCTAAATGAGCATTTAGTTTCAGTTTTTAGTTCCCACAGTTTGCTTGGGAAACAACTATTATTAAACAACAATCATCAAAAAAGCCTCTACCCCTGTCTTAAATAAATAGCTTTTTCAAGATATGTTAGTGCAGATATTAAGTAAGCGATACGACATGGTGATATGTGAAGTTTAGAGGAGGTGGTAGGCATGTATTAGTTTTCCCTTTACTTGCTTCCTTGTGTAACCAACTCACAGTTTTAGGATCTTATCCAATTGTCATGAAGAATGGTAATATAAAAAGTCTTTACTCACTCCTAGAAAAGCGCTTCTTTTAGTGGGCTTTGAAAGTCTCACTCAGTCACAAAAAGAGGTCCACGTAGGAATAATAAATGACATTTTTCTGACTGCACCTTTGGTGATGAATTTATTTTGGATAAGATCAAAGCCAGCCTGAATTAGGAAGAGGCTCACCTCAGTTTGAATCACCCGCAGTGTCTCTTTGAGGCGCTCGTCTCTAGTTGACTTGAAGTTGTTGTAAGTCTGTATGTAAAATGTGGTGATATCATTCACCACCTGCAACACAGCAATAAACCAAGAAAAAAATATGTCACTAGGCCATTAAACAATTTAATTATGCAATTCTTTCACTCATCTTGTTTGTTTAATGATTTTTTTTTTTTGTGAATTTTTGGCTCATGTTTTTCTGAGCTGACAGTGTTTTCTTACAGTGCTGCCTCTAGGTCTGTGTAAAGTGTTTTTAACCTGAGCACTGTGTGCTGTAATTTGTTAGTGTTACCTTGCTTTGGTTAGAAAATCCCCAGATTCCAGCAGCTACCTCAATGGCAAATATGATTAGCAGGAAGAAGAAGAACTGCAGAAAAAACAGACAATATTAAACTCAGCTTACTGTTTGCTTCCAGGCATGCTTGTGCGCATGTCTTTTGCGCCCATGTATGAACACATAAGGTCAGCCGAGGGTAGCTGAACCCAGTTTTCATTTACTCCTCCTCCTGAGAGATTTAATACAAGAAGATTATAGCCAGATGAGGCAGGATGGAGGGCGCTAGTACAGAGAAATCTAAGAGATTCTTCTGTGGCCTTCACACAGTTCAGTAAACAATGATGAAGGCAGACATCTTATATCTTTTCAGTAAGCCCAAGGTTAGTCCACAAGGCACACTCGTAACAGTGAGATAACAAAGTCCAAGTGCAGCTCAGTGACTAAGTTTTGTATTAGTTAGGACAAAATAAGTTAATAGGGTGTCAAAGCTATAAAAAAATAAGCAGTACAGACCAGTCCCAGCATACAGGGGGACTCCCGGATGGCACCACAACATCCCAGAAACCCCACCACCATCATCAGCGCTCCAGCTCCTATCAGGATATATACACCTACACACACACACACACACACAGTATATCATGCAACATACAGAAAAGAATAAACAGCTCATATGATCAAAACTTTGCTTAAATGATGATGATTACATGCCTGTTCAAGGACTGAAAATATCTTACCTGTGTAAAACACATATGGAGATTCTGGTCCTTCAAACAAGCCTTTGGTCTTCTGGTCTAATCTTAGCCACAGGCCTATAGCTAATACTGCAGTGCCAGCAAGCTGCAACACACAGAAACATCTGTTGTCACATACAGTACTGCAAATAGCACCATGCAATCTCCATGCTGTTTACTCACTAAAAGTTCAATCAGGAAGAAAGTCTTCATATGTCTGTCCGTTTCATGCACATTCCCCACTTGCCAAACTAATCACCAAGCATCGGTTAACAATTATGCTTCTGAATCTAAAACCTCTGAGCTGCTTCCAGTTGTCATTTTAACTCTGCACTGACCAGCTGTTTTCCCTGGTTTCATCCTTGTAATTTTTCTGTAGAGAGCAGGAAAGGTTTTAAATATGATTTAATGGTTTGTCTCATTGCGTCTCTCTTCATTCACAGTAATTACTTTTATTCAGCTATATGTAAAATCAATCAAACAACATCTACACATATTACAATTCATTACCCACGCAGCGCCGCCTTTCCAAAAAATAAACATATGTGAACAAAGTATTCCAAAACTTAGTTTTCTGGACTTTAAATAATGTGTGTACATGGCCATGTACAAGCATCCTGCAAAGATAGGCTAGTGAATGTTTAACTTTGAGTGGAAAGGTGGCACCCAGTTTTATTCAAAGTCTGCGAGTGTCGTCACTGTGTCTTTTCTTCTCTTTTCATTCTTTTTGTGGCGTATACTTTATGTTGCATTACTGCGATTTTCTGGTGTACTTTAAAATATGTCCACCATTAGATATCTGTTACAGACCTGCAATGCTAGTTAAGGAAGTTCCCTTTTTCTTTATCGCTCTCTCACACACACACACACACGCATACACACACACACCACAGGATATAAAAAAAATAAAAATAAAATGTACCTACCCAGAAGAAAAAGTTGAAGATAAACATGAGATATTTCACACACTTGATTCCCCCAACAACAGCCATGCTGATTCACTTTACTAAGACAACTAACTTCCCAGGAAGAAGCAAAAGCAAAGGTAGTGGTAAGGGAGAGTGTTTTCAATACCACGCCTGTATAGCGTCACCTGATTACAGAAGTAGGGAGTGGCAAGAGCGACTGTGTTCTTCTCTTCTCCTTCCATGTTCATGCATGTGCAGTTTGTGTGTGTAGGCACATGAATACAGGTTGTTATGATCTGGTAGACAGAGGGTTGTGTCCAGGCAAGTAGACATTCCCTAAAATACCTGCTTGACAGCACAATTAATGCTCTGGTGTCTGAGCTTACTTCCCATGACACCTACAGCAGCACCCAGAAGCTGTTTTAATCCAATCTAAGCAAGGATATGAACTTTGCTCTTTGCACATGGGCTCTCAGCTGTGATCCAGGATCACAGCTCCTCTCAAAAGGGAAGCATCTGTACTTAAATGAGGATGTGAGTTATGTGCAAGCCTAAAACTGTATTGACAGATTCTGCTGATTGATTACAAGTTACAAGAAATTTATTGTTTTCCTAAAGCTTGTTCATCACTTAAGCATTTTTGCATAAAAATGATTAATGAACAGATTCTATTTTCTTTAATCTTCGAAACACTCACTTTTTATTTCTCTCTCACACATAGCCTTCACATGCAGTGGGAAATCCCTGTCTGTCCTATAATTAATGCTATACTTAGCTCTATGTATAGCGGCACAGACTAGAAAGACATAAAAGGCCAAAACATCCATTTGAAACCACACGCACACATCACACTCGAACACGCACAGCAAGACACACCCTGCGGGGTTAGCAGGACACACATAACCTACATGGGATATCCAGGATTCACGCACAAGCACGTGCGCGCGCACGCGCGCGCCCACAGACATAGACACAGACTTTCATGAACAACTCTTTTAGGGCCAGAACTCGCAATTATTTTTGGACTACACCTCTGCCACAATAAGGCAACCCCCGCTCTCTCATTGCAAGTATTAAAATGCCATGCGCGCAAACTCCAGAGTGTAGCTAGTCTGCGCTGTGGAACTGGGTCACTTGGCCACTGGGGATTATTCTCCAGCCCGCTTGGTCTCCGCAAACATTGGGACACTTTGTGTTTAGTGGTAACCAGAGCCATAATTCATTCATGCAGCAGCTCAGAATATCCTGGGATAAGTAACCAATACACACCGTGAACGCTCGGCACCATTCTGCATCTGGGACTTATATATGTTGTAATTTTATTCACTAGTAACCTGCGCTCACACGAATGCGCACGTACCTACGAAAAGCACACACACATTCGTACACACACACACACGTACAAAGACCCAAGCAGGATGCACAGGAGAATAAAACATTTTCTCGCTTCAGACTCACCCAGAATACCAGGTTGAAGGCAAACATCAGGTATTTGATGCACGTCTCTCCCCCCGACAGTGCTGCCATGGTGGTGGGTCACACTTCTACGGCTATCTCAAATTCAAGAGAAGAGCTACTAAATAACAGTCGTATGCAGAACGAGGTTATTTGCCGAGGCGCCGGCGCTGACGCGCGTCGTGCAGAGCGCGCCTGTAGTGGTCCGCCCCCACACGGCTACTCAGTCTCCTGTCGCTCTTTTCTTTTCTGTCTTTATTCCTTACAACTTTAGTTTACAGTTGGTTCCTTACTTATTATTTGACAAAAACAAGCTAGCCACTATTCCTGTAGTTCTGTTCGGGTATTCTGTGGGATTTGTAGCTGTAGCAATGCTGACATTTCCGTACCATTTTCGATTTTCCAAACTGCAGCCTGCACCTGTCTTTGAGTATAACCTCGGTGGGAACCTTTTCTGTATACAATGGTAAGAACAATGCACTGAACAGCACCCTGCCGTGGGCTTTTGGTTCCAAGTTCCTGCAGGACTCTGGGCAGTGCGGTGACGTAATTCTCCCAGAATAAGATAAGCGCGTTCACGGATTAAATATACTGTACATGAATGAACACGGTGCACGAGCAGGCTGTGTACTCGCGAGCGATGTATATCTCACAGACAGACTATAAACTACATGCTCTTCTACAAGCAACTGGAAACTGGCAGTTTTACAATTAAATACATCGCATAGAATTTGGCGATGCATGAAGATCGTGCTTTTTTTTTGTCTGCATCAAGATTTATTAACAGTCCTGCGCGGTATATCACGTTTAGATCTACATTTTACAGCAATGTTTAATTCGGCTATGCATTATCTACCATTTATAGATGTTTTATTAACTGTACTCATTGTCTTTATAGGGTTAATAAATAAACTGACAACTGTGAAAGAGCTAAATGTTATTAATTAGAAACATCACCCTGCCTAAATAAATAAATAAATAAAAATCCTGAAGTATGATGCCATTTATCAACATGTAGAATTTAATAATGTCAGTCTTCTTTTTCCATGATTGGACTGACTTATTTTGCTGGTGGTTTATTAGTAAGTAAAAAACCCACTTTAACATAACCAACATTACCAAAAGTGCTGTTAACATGCAGGCATATCAGTACCTATTTAAGGTGCTGCATGACCATTCAGTTAAGTTATTTTGTCAGATGAAAGCTGTGCTATACAGAAGAGATGCAGGCGCATCAGAGAGCACATTTGCAGATGTTGCTTATGGCTCAGTTTCATTTTGTTGCATCAGTTTCAGTGTGCTGATATAGATTGTTTTGAAATCTAACTTCTTCATTTGTCATATCAGGATAAATGCAGGGGTAGCTGGATAATAAAAACAACTATTCCAATACTCCAGTATCTAGATTTAGTTGATGGTGCATACTTGCTCTCTTAGCAACTTAAGATAATAATAATAATAATAATAATAATAATAATAATAATAATAAAAACACACACAAAAATTGTTTTGCATGTTTGTTTTTTGTTTGTTTGTTGTTTTTCTAGACCTTGTCTATCAGGTGGAATATGAAAGTCTGTGTGGGTTTGTTATGGGTGTTAAGAGCCCATGAAGCACCTCTACATGCTTTGTCTACCTCCAGAGGTGATTTTCATCTCAACTCAAGATATACTCGGGACAGTATGTACATTTGTGCATACTGTACAAATGTTTTAGGTGCTTTGGATGTTTATGTTGTTACACATCAAACAGATAGGTCAGTTAGTATGTTCCTCACAGTCCTAACATCACGCAATTAGCCAACATTTATACGAAAAGAGTGAGACTGTGACATTGTGACACAGGTTTCAGATCAGAAAATGTAAAAATGTTCTTCTCTTTCCTTGGCTTTGTCCTTTTTCCAGAGATAATACAAGTTTCCACCTGAGAGTGCTGATCAGCACATGTTCCCATTATGTTTGTGTGTGTCTATGTGTGTATAATTGTGGCACCATTAAGACGTGTGTTTTTGCATGAGGCACTATCAAAGCAGTGTTATTGCGTGAGATTGCTCTAGTAAGTGTTTTTTTCCACAATAATTGTTTGGGTTGGCACAGATACAGATATGAATGTGTAGACTAATCACTCAGCCAGGCGATCAGTAGGCATATCCTGGCATTGTCCTGTTGAGTGTGTTTGATGGTGTCGAGTCTGCAGGCACCAAGTTGAGGACAGAGAGGCATTCTTCCCCTCTTGACACAACCTGGCAATGGGAGTGGTCTTTAGAGAAAGCCAATGAAAGTTGGGTTGGGTGTAGTCTTTGCTATAAAATAGAGCTTCCAGTAGGGCTGAAGGTCCTCTTAGTATAGCCGATGCTTGACCATCACATTACTTTATAATGTCCTGACTGCGTGAGGTCTGAACGAGGTGATTTAGGATTGTGCTTGCTGTTTCTGGAGTCTGGAGCCATGGAGGTAGGACTACCTGGAGTTTAGAAACAGGCCTAACATTACACACAAAATAATTAAATAATCTTCACACATCAGATGATACTGATATCAGTATAAGCCAGGATGAAAGTCAGAACATATATATGTATGTATGTGTTTCAGGTGTATATGAAGAGATATTTTGGAGGATTTTGTGTCTTTCTGCAGCTGATTTGTGAGTATTATATTAGAGAATATCTAGATTCGTGTTTAGCCTTTACACCCAAAAGTGACACATCCTTATAGACTGTGTGACATGTTTCATATGAAATCTCTTATAATTCTACCTCTACACACATTTGCATATTGTTGTATTCTGTGTGTGTGTTTGTCCAGCTTGCGTGGCAAGTATGACAGGGAGATGCAGTCTGTTTGGACGACACCACTTTCACACATTCGATGGGGTTTTGTATGAGTTTCCTGGCGACTGCAGCTACCTTCTGGCTGGGGACTGCAGCCACCATTCCTTCACGCTGCTTGGTGAGTCAAGCTCAAATTCAATAAAGAGATTCAAAAAGATTTGAATTCTAATGGTGTGCAAGGCTTATCTTCTGTAGTTTAGTGTGCTATGTGTTGCCACTTTGATATTTATATTTGTAGCAATATACTGGATTTTGGAACTTGTTTACCAATTCATCCTCACTTTTAATTTTATGCAGAATAAACTAGAGTCTAGTAACAGTGTGTTCAAAATGTGCTTTGTATCTGCAGGCGACTTTCAAAATGGCAAAAGAACTGGAGTCACACTGTTTTTGGGGGATGTCTTTGAGTTGCACCTGTTCTGTAGATGGTCGACTCTCACAAGGAGAAAAAAGGTAGCATAATAGAGTTGTCATTCATCATTGAGTATGTGTGTATAAATATTGAAAGTTTCTCACTAGTTTGGTTCTGCAGAAGCTTGATGTGTGTCTTCTCCTTCTTTTTCCCAGACTGTCACTGCCCTATGCATCTCACTCTGTATTTGTGGGCTCAGAGCTGGGCTTTTACAAGCTCTGGAGTGAGGAGTTTGGCTTCACCAGTTACCATTGATAATGCAGCTAACATCGCATTGACACTGACCAAACAGCATGCAAACCGCACCTGTGGCCTCTGTGGCAACTTCAACTCTATGACAGCCGATGAATATACTGCTCAGGAAGGTATGTGCACACTATAGGGTCCACAAGATGTGCAGAGAGGGAATCTAGGGAGAGTTCATTATTACTGGAATAGCGGAAATGGTTTGAGTCACCAGCACTCAAAAGCAGGAAGAGTAACAACTGAGCACAGGAAAAGATAACAAAGTAAAAGAAAGCAAAAGGCACGGTTGTGGTAGGATGAGATTAAGAACAAATCTGTCAACTTGTTTGTCTCTCTGTGTGTGTGTCTGTATCTTTTTCAGGATTTCTGACAGAGGACACTTATGACTTTGCAAATTCATGGGCAGTGAAGGGAGCTGATCAGACCTGTCAGCATGTCCTAAATCCCTCCCAAACCTGTAACGCAACAAAAGAAACTTCCATGGTGAGAAGACAGTTAAAGTGCACATGCACATGTCTGGATAGTAAGCATTCATTATATCTGTGTGTAGATAAAAATCATAAAAAAGCTAGGTCACGAT
>JAMQGT020002797.1:0-105000 GCA_024447675.2 Pterophyllum scalare | reverse complement strand
GAACCTGCCAAAATCTGGATCTGCCTTGTGTCAGTCCTGCTTGCATCCCTGGGTGCCTCTGTCCACCTGGCACTGTAGGTAGTTTGTTATATTGTGTGCCTGCTGCAGATAAATGAGCAAACATTTAAAGTAAAACATTCTGATTGATTATCAAATTGATTTCAGGTGCGTCACCGAAGAGAATGCATTACACCGGAGCAGTGTCCCTGTTACCATAACAACCGGCCTTATGCAACAGGACAGACCATCTCTGTGGACTGCAACACTTGGTAAAATGATTGTTATATATTTGTTCATTAAAAGGAATACCTGCACTGTGTTTGCTTAGCAGGTGTCCTGTTTTGCAGTGTGTGTAAAAACAGGAAGTGGCACTGCACAGAGAAAGTGTGTGATGGGGTGTGCCGCACTGTGGGGGAAGGGCACTACATCACTTTTGATGGCTTCAAGTACTCCTTCCCTGGCCTCTGCCAGTATGTCCTAGCCCAGGTAAGAGACCGAGAGACCCAGAAAGGGCTTCAAAGTGAACTGCAGACTATAGAGTACATGCACTGATTTTATTAAATCTATTCTTGCCCTATCTTTTTCTACTTTCACTATCAATAGGACATGTGTAATGGAGAGGAGGGTTCCTTCAGGGTGTTGGTGGAGAATGAGGCCTGTGGAATTGTGGGACACCGCTGTGCAAAAGCTGTCACAATCTTCTACCAGGGAGGGTTAATAATAATGCAGCATGGAGAGGTAACACACAAACCAACATCTACTCTGACTCATAGCTACACATGTAGCTAATTAAGTGATTTATTGAATTAGTGCCAAGTCCACATGGAAAACACAGTTGATGTCACTGCAGAGGTGAAAAATTTGTTGGACTTGTAGACAAGGTAAATAAGTCTAAAAAAGAAAAAAAAAACCCAGTCAAGCTGTCTACTGTTTGTAGAGGCTATCTAATGCACCTGAATAAATCTGTGAAGACAGACATTCAAAATTGCAGCTAAATTTTGCTTCACAAAATGCATTCTTGTGGTCTTGAAACATTATATTCATAATTTAGGCATATCAGCAGTACAGTTTGTTAGCTGTGGGCAAAAATATGGTAAGTTTACATGTACTCTGTGTTGATGACAACAAACTGCCTAGTATCTTTTGCTTAACAATCCAATCCAATGCAACTAAAAGATTTTTTTTTCTCTGTTTGGTACATTTATAACTTGTGTTCTGCTTTGCTTGGATACTCTGAGAATGGACTTAGTCAAACCGTAAGCTTTTCAGACGTGACCACTCAGTATATCAGATGCACTACTAATTATCATCTTTCTGTTTTTCAGGTGAAGATGAAGAGGCCAGTGCCACAGGGCTCTCAGGTGGAGATTATCCAATCTGGTCACTTTTACACTCTGCTGCTGGGAAAACACATTTCCCTCAGCTGGGATAAGGGAACCCGCCTCCTGGTTCACATCTCATCTGATTACAGGGTACTGTTATATTACAACTAATTCTGACTGCTTGAACCTTGTTCATTTTATTCACAATATAAAATATTATTGTGTATAGGGCCGGGTGTGCGGCTTGTGTGGTAACTTTGATGGGAATGTGAACAATGACTTGATGAGCAGTAACCACCAGCTGGAGGTGGATTCTTCACACTTTGGGAACTCCTGGAAGGTCATTCCTAGCTGTGCCGATGTAACAAAGGTAAAGTCTAGACTCAAAGGGTCGGCTTGCTAAAGGGACAAAGTAACACTTTCTCTCTAGCTTTATTTTTAATTATTATTAATATTATTATTATTAATATTTAGCAGAGCCCAACCAGTATAATCAGCCAATATTAGCTATTTGCCGATATATCGGTATCAGCATTTATAATTGCTGGTAAATGATAATTTAAAAAGCAAAGAAGAGATGGGACATACGCCCTTCAACCATGTTATGAGTGTTGATGGTGCACAATTTGTCCACCAGAGGGCGCTCTGCAATGCCCTGTTGTCCACACGTTTTTGAAATGCCACAAACACAACCAGCTGATCCCAGCAGAGTGTAAAGGAGTAATCTATTACTTGCTGTGACAGTAAAACCAGTTTATTTTTAACTGCATTGTGATATCATCTTAGAAAGGACTCGTGAATAACTGAATTTTTTGGAAATCTGTTAATGTTTTGAGCGTCTAAAAGAAAAAGAAATATCAGGCTATATATCGGATTTTTAATCACCAAATACCAGTGTCATCTTTAAAATCCTATGTCTGTTGGGCTCTAATATTTAGATGTATCTCTTAGAATTATACTTTGCCACGACTGTTTGTGGTGCTTACAGCACTACTAATTTGATTTCTTTCAACGTCAGCATCTCTTCCAGACTTGTTATACTTGATTAGCTAAGCTCTTTAATCCAAACAGTTGTCACACTGTGTTGTATCCAAGAAATTTTCACGGATAGTTTTTCATGTTATAGTAATTTGTTATTCATTGTATCCCACAGAGAAACATTAGAAAAGTATTGAGATCGGTGGAGATTTTTTGATCTATATGAAAATCTCTGCAGCCTAAAAGCTCACAGTGGCGTAAGGACTAAATTAAATCATTCAAATGCATTTACATGCTGTATTATTACAATGAAATCAAGTATGCTGATACATATAATACATTGCATATATTGCAATACTGCACTTGTACAGAATAGATAAACATTTTACAGTACATTAAAAAAGAGAGAAACACTGTCACACAATTTGCTTATTTTTTGGGGGTTTTTTTGTGTGCATAGATACCCGCTCCGTGCAGTGACAACATTGTCAAACTGGTAACAGTGGAGCAGTCGTGCCGTATCCTCACTGGTTCCCTCTTTAAAGAATGCAACAGCCAGGTGAGTACAATTACAGGCAAATCTCTGTCTGATGAAACTACATGGATTGATAGGTTTGTACTCTTTTCCCTCTGCCTCTGTGTGTCTGTAGGTGGATGCAGAGCCTTATGTAGAGATGTGTGTGGAGGCAGCATGCTCCTGCCCATCAGTGGGTGACTGTCAGTGTTTCTGTGATGTTATTGCAGCCTATGCACAGGCTTGCTCAGAGGGAGGTGTATTAATCAGCTGGAGATCAAATGATCTTTGCCGTGAGTATAAAATAAGTCATAACTGCCTGACCAAGCTAACAAATAAATACAAATGGAAGAACTCCATATGAAACATCAGAATTTTCTTTATCAAGCAACAAAAACACACATAGTATCACTCAAGTGGCTTTTGCATTTTTTGTGATAAAAGTCATGATTTTACTGAGAATATCAGATTACAGATCACATTTTTGCAGCAGTCTAATATCAGAATTACTATGAACTTATCAAATGCAGAATCATCTTTTATTCTAGCCGAGTGAAATGATTATAGCGTACACTGAATGTTCTGGTTCCTTAGCCTTGAGCTGTGAGGAGCTGAACCCTAGAATCCCAGGTGTAGGGGAGGAGTTATGCCAGTGGAGGTATAATACCTGTGGTCCTGCCTGTCCAGTCACTTGCCAGCATCCAGATCCCCTCCACTGCTCGCTCACATGTGTGGAAGGCTGTCATGCCTACTGTCCTCCAGGTATCAACAAATATTAACCATATATACAACTGGCACAAATGCATTTAATATTTACATTAATATAGGAGGAAACGTTCTTATACAAAAATTCAAATATTCTGGGTGAGCTTAACATTTACCCTGATGCTCTTAGGACAACTCCTGGATGAGGTAGCCCTGCGATGTGTAGATCCCTCTCAGTGTCAGGTGTGTATGCATGAGGGTCAAAGAATCTCCCACGGGAACAAGGTCATCCTGAATCACAATGACCCTGACCACTGCAAAATATGGTAATACCCAATCAGAATACTCCCTGATGAGTTTTAATTTTTTGGTTCTCTGCTTCTCATAGTGAGATGCCTTACTTGAGTTTCAGAGAACCAGGGTTATCCTGATAACCAAACATTTGGTAATGAATTCTTTGTAATTTGATTTTATTATGTTTTGTTTTTCTTTACTATAGTCATTGTGACAACAACACATTAAGCTGTGAAGCTTGTGGCTCCTTTTCCATGTTCTCAACTCCCACACCAACACCCACTTATGGCACCTTCACAACCTTTCCCTTCACCACCTTGATGCCTGAGGGCACATGTGACCGTGCCATGGATCTGGCATTCTTATTGGATGGTTCCGAAGCCCTGAGTGAAGATGAATTTGAAGCTACCAAACAGTTCATACTAGGGGTGGTTGAACGATTCCGCATGGGCTCGGCTCACACTCGAGCCACAGTGCTGCTTTACCACTCTGGAGTCAAAACCTATGACCTGCAGGTAGCTAAACACATAATGCACACGTGACTCATCAAATGTGTATTTTTTGCACAAATACGCAGGTGCAATATTCAAAATTCCTTCCAAACTAGTATAAAAACTCACCACAATAGTGGACACTAATATGTAAAAGAAAGCAAGTGGATTAAGCAAGGCTTAAATAATAGTGAGTGATCGAATGTTGCTCAGGAACAAGCTGCTTTGTTGACTTGCTGAAACTGATTCAAGGATTACATGTTGAGCTACGATTTTACCTCGCTTTTTCATGCCTGTAGGTTCAGAAGTGGATATTTAAGAAGACTGTGCGTGAGCTTCATTACACAGGAGGAGATGCCGCCTTCATGGACGAGGCTGTCAAATATCTGGCTATCAACATCTATGACAAGAACAAGCGTGAGAATGCTGGGCGCGTTGCCATTATCTTGGCAGCCAGTGCCAACCCTCGCCCTATCCGTTCCATTGTAAAGATGCTCCGCAAGAAGGCCATCACCACCCTGACATTGGCACTGGGTCCTGGGATAGACATGGGACAAATTACTGAAATCACCAAGGCCAATCCTGATAACAGGGCTTATGTGCTGAGTAGCACAGGTGAGCTGCCTGATCGCCTGCTAGAACTGACAGATTACCTCTGCACCTTGGGGATGGAGCCTGAGGTGGCAAAACCTCCAGCACCAAGGACCACAGTGGGTAAACCTCACAGGGCCACAACCACTACTTCTCCAGTTCTTCATCTGGAGACAAAACCCACACAGTACTTCCCCAACACTCCTTCAGCTACAGCATTGTCTGGTCTGTCTCCCACTACCACATCGCCACCTTTTATTTCGCCAGCCAAAGATGTAACATTTATCATAGAAGGCTCTGATGCTGTTGGTGAAGTAAACTTTAACAAGTCACTCCTCTTCATGGAGGAAGTTATCTCAAAGCTGGCGGAGGAGGAGGAGTTGATTCGCATCACGGTGATCCAATACTCAGTGACAGTCACTGTGGAGATCAGTCGGTGGGAGCTAAGGCAGCAGAGAACCGTCCTGCTGCAACGCCTGAGAGAGATTCGTTGGATGGGTGGTAGTAAGACAAACACTGGAGCAGCTATCACTACTTTTCAAGAAATGGCTACGGTCCAGCCTTCACTTCATCCTGCCCCACCTCAGCTGGTTTTCCTCGTGACAGAAAACCCACCCACTGACACAGTAACACGCCCACCATCTACCAGCGTCCAGACACATGTGTATCCTATTGGTATTGGACCAAAGATACATGAAACTGACTTGCTACCATTCAGTTTTCCTCAGCGCCCAGTGATGGTGGAGGACTACAACCATCTGACAAGTGTGGTCCACCGCATAGTTAATATCACACGCTCCACAGTCAGGCCCCGGTCACCTACACTGCCACCCCTAGTTGTCCCAACACATGCCAGCCTGCCACTCTCAGGTACAATGACAGACCCACTTATTTTCATCAAACAGTCCACAGGGAATTCTTAGCCTATTTTAATTTGGAATCTTATCTTTGTACAGTGCCATGTACGAAACCTGTGGATGTGTTGTTCCTCTTGAAGGCTGGAGAGCAGCTTGAGGACATGAAGACATTTGTTAAAACTTTTATCAATAATGCTGACATAGGTAGGTGTGATGAAGCCCCTGAATGTAGCTCTTTTTCATTATTATTATTATAAATTCTTTCTGTTTTTAATCAATCTGTCTTTAGCAGGTTATTTTTCAAAAAATACAAGATGTTTAGGGGTCAAAGAGGCTCTAAGAAAAACATCTTTATGCAAATTTTAGTAATTGCCTTGAAGTATGTTTTGTTTTCCCCTAGTAGATCTTTACCACATTTCCATGAGAACAATACTGAAGATGTGATGGTTTTGCATTTTAAGTTTATTCCTTTTAGGTCAAAATATTTTTGCCATTATATTCAACTTGCAAGGACAATGTATTTGAGTTCAACAGCAATTTGGAAAATTACTAACAGCTGTGTGCTCACATTTGGACAATTAATCATCATTTGATCTTTAGATTCTGCATATTTAACTTTGTTTTGCATCAATGTAAAAAAGAACCCTTACAAGATTTGATGCTGAAAATAGTTCATGCGCAAAAAAAAAGAAAATGGAGGTATGTGCAGTATATGTTACTGATGCTTATTAAAGAAACGGCTCTATACAGTCAGCTCTGTGTTTTTATGCGTGCAGGGCCGAATGGCACTCTTGTGAGTGTTGTTCAATATGGAGACCCCATCACAGCAGAAATCCCATGGAATGATCAACAGAGTAAATCAAACCTCCTGAGGCAAGTGGAGAGCATTCCTACAAGGACCCCTGCAGCACCTGCACTAGGTAAAAGGATTCTTAAACTAATATGTACATACATTTAGACAGATGCACAATCGCATGCACTCACTGTTCTCACTGGTTGCAGGGTCTGCCTTGAGATTTGCTGTGCAGACATCCATCTCACCAATTAGTGGTGGAAGAGCTGGTGTAGCCAAGGCTGTGGTGATGCTGGTGATGGATAAATCAACTGATGATGTTAGGGAAGCAGCTAATGAGGCACTGGCAGCAGGTAAGTAAATCATCGTTAAGACATTTGATACCTAGGTAAAAAGTTCAGCTCATGTCTCCACCGTTCATTTTTTTCTCTGTCACACCTGTGGTGTAGCTTCACTGATAAGAGTCTCTTCCTTCAGGAGTGTCAGTGTTCCCGATTGGGATTGGACCAAACTATAACAAGAGTGAACTTAGTGTGCTTGGTCACCAGGGCAACCAAGAAAACACTCTCCACCTGAAGAGCATTGATCAGCTGCTGATGTTGCTGACTCTGGACAGGAGTTACACAGAAAGAATCTGCAGAGGTGCTAACAGACAGAGACACATACAGTAAATCTTCATTACATAGTGATGATAAAAGTTGACAATAATGGACATGTTATGTGTTGTGCTATTGATTTTTTTTTTTTTTAATTTAGCTGGTCCACCAGGAGTGTGTGTTGATGATAATGGAAATGAGAGAAAGGTGAATAATGTCCACTGGAGTTAAAGGCAAGGTACAGCATTAGTGTAACTTTTTACAAGATTTATTTGAAGCAAATCTCTCTGTCTATGTGCCTCAGCCTGGTGAGTCATGGCTGCTAGAGGATGGCTGTCACTCTGTCCTGTGCCACCCCAGTGGGTCAGTGACAGTACAGAATCACAAAGTCAGCTGTGACCGATTGGAGCCGCCAGCCTGCAGAAACAACATGCCACCTGTTAAAGTCCAGGAGGCCTGCAGCTGCCACTGGGAATGCCCTTGTACGTACAAACAAAGGATCCAAAAGCTTCTTAGATCTAGTCCATCTATATAAAGAGCACACTATTTGTGTACTTGCTGCTAACAATGAATGCTGGGAGCTTACATTTCTTTCTATTTATACTGACTGTTAACAGATCACATGTTTCTGGCTCCTGTACAAACACTTTTCCTCCTGCCTCATGTGTATTGATAGGCATGTGTATGGGCAGCTCTACCAACCATGTGGTGAGGTTTGATGGCCTGGCACTTAGGCTGGATGGGGAGGGTTTGTGCTCCTATACACTTCTCACTGTCAGCAGAGGCATCAGTGAAGGGTCAGAGGTCAAACTCCACACTGGACCTTGTCAAGACTCAGCAAATTACAACCAAGTCTGCATGAAAGCCATGGAGGTGATCCATGGACCAAATAAGGTGCTGCTGAAGGATGACATGACGGTAAGCTGTCAATATGTGTTGTTTAGGATGTCTGCAATAAAGGTATATAAGGATTTGCTTATTCCTTGTGTATATGTTTATTTGAGCAGGCCATGATTGAACAGGAAGAGCTTGCACTGCCATGGCGGCACGCCGGTCTGGAGCTGGTGCGTTACGGAGGAGTGATGCTGCAGCTGAAATCGGATCATGGATACGTCCTGACATTCACTCCTCAGAGCAATGAGTTTACCATCACGTTACTCAGCTCCACTACCAACGGGCACACTGCTGGACTCTGTGGTAATGGGAATACAGAACCCACTTCAAAGCTATGAAAAAAGTCAGCATGTAAAATCCCTGTGGCTTTCTGGTTCCTTTTTATTCTCATAATTGCCCCAAATATCATTGTCAGGTGGCTGTGGGGAGGAGAAGGTGAATGTCCTTTCTTTACGTAATGGCAGCTCAACCACCGACTTCGACCGCCGCTTTCATCTTAGACTGGACTGTGGCTGCAGATCACGGTGTGTGCCTGCCAAGACGAAGGGCGGTGTGTGTGTCTAGAGCAGCAATGGGATGTCAAGCTCTACGTTCTGAGGTGTTCGAACCATGCCACGCATATATTCCTGTCCAGGTTTTCCTCACCAAGTGTGAAGAACAGGCATGTGAGGAGTCAGATGTGTGTGAGTTAATTTCTGCCTATGCACGCCTCTGTAGACAAAGAGGTGTGTGCGTGGACTGGAGGAGCCCTCACCTCTGCCGTAAGTAATATTCTGATTTGCAGATGAGTGTACCTTCCAGTCCAGTGGAAGAATTTTAACACCTGAGCCTAGATCTAAACTTAACTCTGTCCTGTGTTGCAGCGTTACAGTGTCCGAGTTCCATGGAGTATGATGCGTGTCGGACAGGGTGTGTGGAGGACTGTGGTAACATACAGACGTTGCCAGGCGACTGGTCGGTTGCTAGGAGTAACGAGTCATCCTGTATGGACACACCTACTGAAGGCTGTTTCTGTGCTGGAGGCACAGTTTTGCATCATGGGCAATGTGTACCACCAGAAGCATGCGGGCAGTGTGTCGATCATCACGGACACTCATATATGGTGGGACACAGCACAAGGAAAATGTGATTGAATGCATGAGGAGGCAGTCAAGCAAAATCAAGTCATTAGTTTAAAAGACATTCTGGTGGAATATTATCAGGCAAACATTTAAGGGTTAGAGAATGAAACATGATTTGAACGCCCTCTAGTGTTGATTTCTAATATAACCAAGCGCACCATGATGAAATGAGCCTGGTTTGTCTCTGTTTGTACAGTATATGCAGAGTTGGGTACCAGATGAGAACCCATGTTTGATTTGCATGTGTCTGGATAAACAACGGATCAACTGCACTGCCCGGCCATGCAATGATGTCACAAGTTAGAACCCCTTCTGTCACTCCTTATTTTGCTATTTTTTGTAGTGTTGCTAAAGAAGAAAAAACTAATCATCACTATCTGTTTGTAGCTCCAGTGTGCGGACCTTGTGAAGTCCTAAGAAGAAACAGAGAATCCAAGTGCTGCCCAGAGTATGAGTGTGGTATGTTTTTTTTAATTAAAAACAAACAAACAGCATAATTAATAAAGTGTTTTCATTTTCAGGCTAATTGGTGAAAAAAAAAAAAAGAGAAAAAGGTCAATTTTTTTCTATTTGCAATGAAGAGCAACTTTACTATATGATGTGGGCAGTTACTGAATAATTACGCAATACTTACTCTGTAGTTACTTAGTAGTTATTAAATTATTATGATCCAAATAGATCAACTCTGACTTAGTGAAAATTCCACAGTTACGCCTCATTCATTTCTCAGTATTTACCCTTTTTTTTGTATAACAAATGTATATTGTCACCACCTGCAACTGATTCACGATATCGCTTTCCAGTTTGTGATCTAGTGAACTGTGACCTGCCTGAGGTTCCCCGTTGTGAGGATGGTCAAGCTGTGGTCCTGAAAAACCCTGGGGAATGTCAGCCTATACACGAGTGTGGTAGGTCATTTACACATTCTCTGTGATGCTCCAGATCTGCTGTGCTCTGGCAAATGCACACATAGACATGAAACAGAGCACACTTTGACACAACTCTATTCATCTCTTTTTTTTTTTCTCAGTGTGCAAAAAGGAAGAGTGTCTTCTTCAAGCACCCCCCACTGTTCACCACATCGCCAGTTGTCGGTCAGAAAGACAAAGTGCTGCGATGTGTTTGAATGTGCTTGCAACTGCCAGAACTCCACCCACACCTGCCCCATTGGGTTCATTGTGTCCTCCACTACCAACGATTGTGGCTGCACAGAAACCAACTGCCTACCAGATAATGTGCGTGTATGTTTGGATTTAAATCTCAGTGCAGTAAGTTTGTTGTTTGTCCTCTTAGATTTATGTCCACTGTATCTCCAGGTGTGTGTGGTTGGAGGAGTGGTTCACGCAGTGGGGAGTGAATGGGAGGAAGGGTGTAAGAAGTGCACGTGCACCGAACTGCAGGACAAAGGCACATCACTCCACACTGCTCAGTGTAAACCGCCTGTTTGCGATCAGACCTGTCCTCTGGTGAGATTCACACACAGTAAAGATGCACATTTGAATTATTCTTCTATATTGATACGCTCCTATATATTTATTATGTATTTCAGGGCTCAACATACACTTCATTAGAAGGAGAGTGCTGTGGAAAGTGCATACCAAGCAGCTGTGTGGAGTCAGAGGGAGAGATGCGAGGGGACACACTCATCAGTGGAAAGCTCAGACAAGTATGTGTGTGTAGAGTTCAGACATGCCTGAACGATATGTGCCAATAATTAGTGCTGAATAATTATCAATCTGGAGGCTTTTGAATCAGTGAGAGACAGAAAGTCACTGAGCAAACTGCTCCCCACTTGCTCCATTCCACACTACAGAGACACCAATCAATCAATCCTGCTGCCATAAATCTATCTATCTATCTATCTATCTGATCTTTGGGATAAACTTATGTTGTTAATGCTGCAGGTTCTCTTCTTTCAGTTTATTTTACTCTCATCGCTGTGTTGTCTTCAGGTGGGTGAGGTATGGCGATCCCCAGATAATAAATGTGTTTTGCATCGGTGTATAAAAGTCAGGGATGAGGTATTCGTCTCTGCTGCAAATGTCAGCTGCTTGGTTATGGATACTCCATCCTGCCCACTGGGGACTGAGTTACGTTGTGACACCGAGGACTGCTGTCCCCGCTGCCACTGTGGTAAACACAAATATAGACACACACACACACACACACACACACACACACACACACACACAAGACTTACGCAGGAGGCACATAGAAAATCTGGTGCTTCAGGTTAGGAAACTGCCCTTCAGCTAGCATGAATCATCAAGCTTGCACTCATCTAACTTTGCCTTTAGTCAAATCATCCACACAGTGTTTTCATAGCAAGTTGTAGTTGCAGTGTATGTCCAACAGATGACTCCGGTGTCATCCCATAGATGGGTATCCTGATCTGACCTTAAACAAACTGGGGACTGTTGCTGTTTAACATGACTATGGAAATTATTTTCTCTCTACAGCTCCTATGAATGCCTGTATTCTCAACCGCACTGTGATAGGGGTAAGTCATTCAGTGAAGTAGCAACTGACCTCATATAAGAAAGAGATTTTGGAAAGTATGTTTTTTGTTTTACTTTGATATACTGTATGTGTGTTTGTACAGGCAGGGGAGCAGTTGATGGTTGATGCATGTACACGCTGTCAGTGTAGGGTGGTGGATGGTCCAGTGAGGAAATACGAACTGTCCTGCAGGAAAATGAGCTGTTCCTCTTGCCCCATGGTAACCATCATCAGATTATTTTATCTGATGTAACCATTGTCATTTCTCATTCCTCTTCATCACTAATTAATTCATTTAAAAAATCCAGATTCTTTAACTGTCTGTCCACATTCCTTCCCTGCTCATCATTAAACTGTAGCCACATCATCTTTCCATGATTCACTTAATTCACAAAGGTAAAAAATAAATAATTTATTTTGTCCAGGCAAGCTTATGTCTTTGTGTTTACAGTATTGACCTCCTAATGTCTTTCTAGCTAAATGAATACCCACAAGTACCCTCCATATTTTTAGGGATACACTCTTGAGAAGGAGGAAGGTGCTTGCTGTGGTCGCTGTGTTCCCACTGCCTGCTTCGTTCGACAACCAGATGGACAACTCATCAGTGTGAACGTAAGTGCTTTGCACACTAGATGATTCTATGCTCATGGCCTTTTGTTCAAAAGACTTCCTAGTGTATTCGATACAATACCATACTTTATAATACTATTCCATGCTAGCTGCAGTGCTTGCAGCTACATACTGTAAATGTGTGTGTGTGTGTGTGTGTGTATCATGTTCCTTCAGGTCAATACAACCAGTGAGGATGGTTGCACGTTGTATACATGTGGAGTAAATGATAAAGGAAGTCTTGTGCTGCAGACCAGAGTGACTGCCTGCCCTCCTTTTAATCACCAAGCTTGCTTGGACCAGGGGGTAAAACTCTCAGCTATCTCACAGTATTCCCTTATATATATACTTTTCTATCTGCCAGGAATCTATGATAACATTCTCTCTCCTGTTGCATCTTTTCCAGGGAAAAGTCGGCCAGATTGGAACAAACCTGCTGTGAGATGTGTGAGTTGCGCTATGCTCTTTGCAACACTAGTGAAATTTTTTAAATGTAGAAGTTTGGATTTTAATAATTGTTTGTTTGTGTCTCTGTGTGTGTCTGGACGTGTGTGTGAAGGTATGGAGCCAGAGTGCCGAAGGACAGTGGGAAGGCTTGACTATATCAAGGTGGATGACTGCCAATCAGAGAACCAGATAGACCTGCACTACTGTGAGGTAAGACACACACATACACACATTTAAGAATGATTACCCCGCCCCAAAAAAGGATTAGCCTCCAAATTTAAATAAAATCATAACACTGTCCCTCATACTGTCCTTTCTGTCTCCCTGTTATGATGTGCATCCTTCCATCTGTCTATTTTTCTGTCTTTAAGGGCAAATGTCGGAGTAAGTCCATGTACTCCCTGCAGAAGGCTGCTGTGGAGCAGGAGTGTGTATGCTGCGCTGCAGTAGAGACAGAGCCTCTCAGTGTTCCTGTCGTGTGTGCCAATGGCACTCATAGCCACCACACCATCCTGTCTGTCACCAAATGTGACTGTCTGTCCAGACACTGCACTTAGAGAGTGAGAGGAACACAGAGATTATAAAAGTTGATGCTTTTTTGTATCCAAGCAAATTTACCTGTATAAAAATCTACCTTGAAAAATAGCAATAAAACAAACTTACCAGTTTCTGTAAACATCACGTTTTGTGTTTTGTTGTAATTTGATCATTCCTGCTGAAATATATTTGTAGAAATTGCTTTGTTTAAATGTCTGGACTATCTGATATACTCTTGTAGCTGTTTAATGAATTTTGATCAAGTGTGAATTCTAAAACATTAGAGGTAGATGCTCAAAAAAATACAACTAATACACCTGGGTGTTTGCTGTATTTGATTTTATTCAATGCTACTGTATCTTTAATGAGTAACATGGTTTGAGTTACCCTTACTCATTAGCTAACTGACAGGTTACACTTTCAAATGCAATAAAGAAATAGTTAATATGTTGCTTTTTAAATGCTCTTTATACTACCCCCAAAATGCATAACACATACAATTACCCCAGTCACTCATTAAACATCAGTATATCAGTACTCCAAGAATACTTAAAATACAATGTATTATACTCAGGGGAGACAGTTTTAACTTTTGCATTCAATAACAGGAAAAATAAATACGTATTTTTATGTCTTTAGGTTTTTTTTGTTTTGTTTTTTTGGCTTTTCCTCTACCACTGAGAAATGCTCATCATCATTGGATTGATGCAGCTGGAACTGCTAGGATAAGTTCTTCATTTCAAATCATCAGTTTTGAGCTTTTGCATGCTGCTTCACATTAACACACACACACACACACACACAATCGTATATGCATTAAAATTAAATCCGAAAATGATTGATTGCTGCGACATATGGAATCATATAATTTTGTTTGTTTTTTTCCACTTTTTTCATTGTCATCTTAGAGCCTATAGCCGAGGTTCAGTTTCAAGGGTCAGCTGTAAACCTTTTTACTCTTGGCCTACAAACACGCACACACACACACACACACACACACACACACCTACCTCTTACATCCGGTAATATGCTTCACACCTTCCTTCCGTCCCGTATGGAACGGTCAGGGAATTAGCCGTCTTGTGCGCGCGCAATAAGCCAGGGGTTGCGGGAGCGCGCGCGGATTGTCCACCATCTCAGCCCCTCAGGCTGTGCAAATCGCACGTCTTGTCAATCATCTCCCTGGCGAAGACTTGATCCTCCGTGAGCACTGGTGAGTCCTCTTTTCACTTTTCTTTCATCTGAAGTGTAAATTAAAAACAGGCGCACATCATTTGATTGTCCAGCACCCAGGGATATACATTTAAATCCCATGGTGTATGACTGAGCAAAGTCATTTTGGACTTTACCACTCATTTCTTTGAATTACACTTGGTAGTGTGTGCAATACCCATGACTTGAGCTACTGTTATTATTGAAATCCCCCCGGTGGATGCAGTGGTGTGTCCCAGGGTGCTGAGGCCGTTCTTTCCAAACCATCGTCTGCGTGCGCACAACTGTTGCACCAATGAGCATTCATTAAACATTTATGGAATCACCAAATCAGGTCGTATCAACTGCCCGGGGATTCATTTGTCAAATTAGAAATAACTTGATGTAAGTAGGCTGTCGATGTTTTATTCTGGTTTAGGTTTAGGCCGAAAAGATAATCTTACAGTGGAGTGTGTAGGCTTGAGAGAAAGTTTGGTGGAGGTCAGCTTGAGACTTCGCAGAATCCGCGTTCCTCTGTTTGTTGGAGCTGTACTCTCTGTTGCATATTAGCGCGGGGTCGGTGCTTCGGGAAAGACAGTATCAGAGCTGCTCGCTTAATGTTTGTGTGCAGGTACAGCTGACCCTCCGGCGTCTCCAGTTGAGCTGTCAGCAAGCTTACAGGCCTATAAGCCCCATGCTGAGACACACGCAATTCTGTTGTTACTACTGCCTGCTTTAAAATGAACAAGGAAGGAGGACAAATACACCACACACACAAAAAGCTCTGAAAAACGCAATAATGAAATAAATAAAATATGAGGAGAATGGTAGTACTCATGGGTCATGATCACACTATCAATGAGATGCAGATTTATCATTAATTAAAAAAGAGAGAGAAAAAAATCCAAATGAGATTTCCTGGGGACATCACACAGTACACTAAGAAGTATAAAACGCATTAAGAAAGATCTTGCCTTAATGGAGAACTTTTCAACTTTTTTTTTCAGTCCAGTTGTATTTAGCTTAAAATTTTATTTCCAGGACTGAGCTCTGAACCTCCATGAGCTCATAATTGGCAACATACATAAAGTCTTGTGAGAGGGACTGACAAAATGATGACTGAAGTGTGGGGAAGGCTTCAGGATCTACAGGAAAAAAGAGGAGAACTGTGTGAATAAATTTTAGATATCGGACAGGAAGGCGTGAGATGTGGTCCTGCTCCCGAACTTCAGGTTTAATATTTCCAGCAGATTAATGATGGACCTCTGTGGTGTGATCCTGGGAGATGATTAATTCAGGTGCCTGCAAAGTGTGCATAAATATTGCTATGTATCAACAATAAAAACATTTTTAGAAATCTCAGACACTGACGAAAAGACATCATAACTAAGAGGCTAAGTGACTAGCGCTCAACACACGGGACATGCCCTGCATATGAAAATAAAATAACAAATTCAGACCTGCTTTTGTTTCTCCAAAGACAGGTCAAAGCACAAGTAATGCAAAATTTGTGGAGATGTAACTGAAACACAGCTATAATTCTGTCCTTCCAAATGATGTCTTTTTTGTGTAATATACATTTAATACAGAAATGAGTTATTACCTAATTAATGGTTTGCACTAGAAGACCAGAAGAAGGCTTCTTAAGGAAGTAAAAATTGCTCAAGGTTTTAAAACCTTTTGTTTTACGTGCAGTGTCTTGGCATTGTGTGTTGAGTCGTGTTTGCTGACACCTGGATAACAGGGATTATTGTGAATGTTTGTGCATAAGTGTAAGGGGGTTGATTGTTGAGTTGTTGTTGTTGCGCCCATGCCGTTTTGTTGTGTGTTGGTATAACTGCACGTCTGCAGGCATGCTGTCGTTTTTAGGTGGGTAGAAGATATAATCTCTTAAGATATTGTCCTGGGATTCTTGTAGAACAACAAATATATAGCCTCTTGTTGCTGCCTCTTTATTTAAAGTGTGTCAAACTGTAAATTGTGTAATTATATTACTCTAACAATATACAAAGTGCAATCATGATGCAAAAACGGGGAATGGCCTACACACTATTTGGCTCCAAGTAGTAATTTTAATCTATAAATAATTAATATAAAAAATAATAGTAATAAAAATTGTAAAATGTAAAAAAAAAAAAAAGTAAATATAAAAGCAACATTTGTATTTGTTGGGTTCAATCTTCCTCAGGTAATTTTTCAAGGAGAAGAAAGAGCTGACATTCTTTTTCAGAAGCTCTTATTAGTCAACAGATTATGGGAATAATAACAAAATATCATAGGCTGGCAGCCACAACTCCAGAAAAAATAGGAGCGATGCCCCAAAAGACAATGTTGGTGCAGAATGAATCAGTGGTCTGTGGAATTTTTTTTTTATTATCTGTATTCATGTATAATATACCAATTGTAAACCTAACTGAGCAAATTACACTGGAAAATTTGCAATGATAATTACAAATATGATACTATATCAATCGTGTTAAAGAAAATATTCAATATAGATCACACAGAAAAAAGATACACTCACCCATTCTTATGAATGTGTCCAAATTTTGACTGGTACTGTACATATTGAGACATTTTAGTGACAGCATACAAAGTGTTTAAATAAAGAAAGCCCCCTTCCTAAGAAAGCTCTTATCAGTTTTAACCCCTCGTTAGGTGCAGAAACACAAACACCACTGTATCTCATAGTAGATCGAGTTGATGATAGAGTAGATGTTTTATCATTCTTTAAAATGGATTGCAGGTGCTTTGATCTTATATTACTTAAATGATCAGCAATGATAGATGATGATGATAAACATTGTTGAGTTCTTCCAACATAAGCAAGGCCACGTAGTAAGTTTATTATAAATAACACTGTTGCACTAATGCATGTAATAACAGCTTTTATTTAAAATTTCTTACTACAGTGGGGGTGATTTTAAAAAATGACACCTCGAAGTAAAATTGCATTGTGCAAAGTGTGTCTATAATTAGTAATGGACTGACACAACTTTTGAATAACTGAAGCTCAAAGAAACAATAATACTTTGAATTCACAGATTAAAATATTTTTTCTTGCAAACTCTTGATCTTGATTAATGCTCATGTATTAGTACAGAATAAAAAATTCAGAGTAAAAGTAAGATTAGCCTTTTTGGTTTCACAAACCTTGCCCTTCTGGGTGAGTTCCTCTGTCACGTTCAGGCACCAGGCCCCCACTTTTAGAGCTGACTTTGCTGCTCTTTGTACTACCTCACCTCATCTAGTCTAAAAAGACCTGTGACAAGACTGTGGGCATTTTTTAAAGCCTCAAAACAGAGCTCAGGGAAGGTGTTTTTCTCTCAGACTACATTGTTTACATTATACTGAATGGTTATTCCCAATGAAGTCAAAGTCCCGGTTTTAACTTGCTCCACATTTTATTTCTGTGAATTCAAGGGATTTATAGCACTTACAAAAGTGTGAGTCACAGCCATTCGAGATACCACTTCATTCTTTAGCTTCAAACTCTGAGCTCAGTGACCAAATTGTCCCAACAGATTGTAAGCTGTGCTGCTTGGATTGCAGTGTGGGCTTAATCTGAGCCTACAGCTTCAATTGGGTAAAAAAAAAGAAGAGAGAAGACAGCTTAATTTTGGCTTTGGGTTTATCTGTCAGTCTGAAAGAGCCACTACTGTTTTCACAATCTATCAATTTATCTATCAATCAACAATTTTATTTCTGCTGCTCAGAGGCAGAGAAGTCAGTTTTTGCCTCTGTTTTTTTTATTTGACTTTTCCCCATATAATAATGATTTATAATTGAATAGGGACCTTTTTTAAAATTACAATAACAAATATGTAATAATAATATAAGATAAATTAAAATAAAACTTATAACCCTTGACCGTTTAATTGTTATACTTGTAAGTTTTGCTTACAGGATTGAAACAGTTGCATTGTGTTAAATATTATGACTCAGCTAGGAGGTAGTTACAACCTTAGCTGGCAGGCCTTTGCTGGCACTTAACTCTTATTTTCTCTTTCATATTCCCAGAGAGGGATGAAACGGAAACGAGTGCATGCCCTTAACCACAGCAATGAGTGAGTCATCGTCCTTTCACTCACAGAAGCTTGTTTCATTGGCCCGATCGCTGTCTGGGCTCGGACTGGACGCCGCCAATGGAGGCCCTGTCAACCCTGCTGACAATGATGAGCCTCCACCTCCGGTATGGTTGTCTCTGAATGCAAACATCCACATCTTATGGCTTTAACATCCTGCATCTATAGTTCGTCTTGTCCTCAGCTCTGCTTTTTTTTTTAACCTGGAGATGTCAGATGTTGAATTTTGCTACATTGTCAGTACAGTATACCCTAAGATCACAATCTTTAACTCACCACTCAACCAAATTATAATATGTGTTCTTTGGTTTGTTATTAGGAGTCTGGCATTGAGCTGGGCCCTGGGCTTTTTTTTGCTGATGGCAAGAGGAAAGTGGACTATGTGCTTTGTTACAAATACAAAAAAAGGTCGATCATCTAAGCCACGCATTTCCATTTCATCTAACGGGAGTCTACCAATACCGATCCCATTGCCAATACCAGTACAAGGTCGATGGGAAACAGAAGCAGAGTCCGGGGAGGCAGGAGCGCCTGCAGGAGACGCAGAGGAGTCAAAGCTTACTGAGGAGGAGAAGGCTTTAATGAGGGAGGAGTTTGAAGCGGGCCTGCTAGAAGCTGGGCTACAGATTGAGCGCGATAAAGAGGTGTGTATGTGCTTTTACGGCGCTTTCAGAATGAATATTGTTGTTTACCACAAATCCTTTGATTGGACAGCTGCCCATCAGGTAAAGCATAAGCCTGTCTGCTGAAGCCAGAAGCCTCGTCTGCATGATAAAATGATTACTTTCAGTGGCATATTTTTGGATAATAAATTATAAATACATCACTATTACCAAAAGGTTTGTTTTTATCCTACTGGTGTCTTTGTATGTACATACATTATTGTGTGTCCATTTGTTTTTTTGTCTCTGTTTAGAGCTTGGAGGCTAAATTGACCGCTCTTTTACATGAGGATTAAGAGCATTGATTGTAAGGGTAAAGCCAAAAGCCAGATTATAGGACCTTATTAAACAGTGATCTAATACTGTGAAGGGTGGCACATACATGTATTTGGCTGTGACTAGTAGGTCTCATCTATGGCTAGTGAGATGTACAGAGTGCTTACGGCATACCGTGTACATGTGTGTATTGAGCTACTTTTGAATATTGGCTGTAAAGTAAGTATTCACATCCCATGTAAAGTAATAGTGTGCTTAAGCATGTTTAAAAGATAACATCAAAGAGACTATTGTTATTGTAGATAGCATTAACATTATTTTGTTTTATAACATTCATTACTTGTCCCCATTGAGGCCCAGGATACATGTGAAGAGGGTGTTATGGATTGATAACTGGCACTTTGCTGTAAATGCATAGTTATATCTGCGAGGTTTGATGTTATACCTGCCGAGCACTGTGTTCCCTGCAGTAATGCTTTGGCAGACAGGAAGTCAGTGGTCTAGAACCTGGGTAATTGACCACATTTCATACTATCATAATACTGTGATACTATGATAATTGGCTACATTATTGTGACTTGCATTCAAGCATCCCAACAACTATCTCCAATTTTTTATACTTCACAGGATTGAGCGCTCCTGGATTTGTGATAATGGGATTTCTTACAGAGCAACCTCGTTATAGACAACCTCAGTGACAGCTCATCTGCCTCGATACAAGCTTACATGTCTGAATGTTATGAGTTATGAGAACTGTATGCATGTAATTTTTGTGTGTGCGTTCACATTTCTAATGACTGTTTGTGGTAATATGTGTGTTGATGTGCAGAGGTCAAACGGTGTGGGGTTTATTCGACTGCACATCCCGTGGTCAATACTCAGCCGAGAAGCAGAGCTGCAGAAGATCAAAGTTGCTGTAAAAAAGGTCAGCAGCTTCATGCAATCAGTAACGTATCGTGGTCATTGAAATTCCAGGTTGTTTTTATTTTTGCATATTTTGAGCATTTTCAGGAGTTTAATTTGTGCTGGGGACTTTCATGTCAGAAAGCTGTGGAATGCGGCTGAGTAGCTTTGATCAAAATGTTTTTTGCTGTGTGTTTTCTTTGAGCAGAAATGTGAATTGCGGAAACGGACGGGCATTGCTGGGATGTGGGATTCCATTGCCACCAAACTCAACAGACCATTTCAGCCGGACGTCCCCGATTTTGACATCCAGAGAGACTCACAGACACGTGTCCATTTTAAAACTCTCAAACACCCTTTTATCAGAGACAAACTCCATCTGTGAGTAAACAGATAGTCATGCTCACATATGTACCCCTGTGGTGAAAAATATGGTACTTTAGTCTTGGCTGGGGACACTCATTTGGTGAAGTTCAATCTTATTGGTGATTTAGATACCAAATATTATCTAAATCAGGTGGTAGGGAGGTAGGTGGTGTGCATTTATCACATAAATCCAACTTTGATTACTGCCTGATCAAATGCTTATTTAAAAGTCTGTTTGCTACTAAGATGCACACAAAAAACCAAACTTGCCATTAGCAAAACTTTGAAAAGTTTTTTTTTAAATTCTGCTTTATTTTATGACTACAGGTATGACATCAAGTCAACAGAAACTGTGTTTGACAATGCAACACGGAGCAGAATTGTGAGTCCAGATATAATTCACTTGAGAAATGTATTAATGTGTAAAATGTAAATGCAAGTGACCTCACATACCATTTGTTTACCGTGTTATGTGTGCTTCTAGGTAGCCGAGATTATTTCACGTACTACCTGCAGACAGTCCTGCCAAACCACCGGTGAGATCTGTTTTTTTTTGTATTTCATATTATTCACACTCATGCTGCCAGTGGTCACTAAACTGTCTCCATGTTGCACTTTTTGTGTCATAAGGCATAAACTCATTACTGGCTCGGGGTGTCTATGTCGCTGCTTTCCCTCTGCATGACGTAAGTAAAATGGAAATATCCTATTTACTTGTACACCCCTGGAAGCACTTTTGCTCATCTACACAACTTTTCATGATACAGCTGCGTCACACAAACGAGTACAAATCCAAAAAAATCCATCTCCACTTATGGCTGTGCATAAAATATGACATAATGTAAGCCACTGCATGCCTTAATAAGAGCTGATCACTTGTTCGTTTTTCTTGTTGTTTTAGGGGTCGTTCACAAGGAGAGGACGGAAAGATCAGAGAAACGATAGACAGGTCAGCTGTCTAACTGGACTATGAGAAAAATGTGTTGACAAAATGTTTTCCTCTGAAACACATTTGATGAAGTCAGTGGAGCTGATACTATTTGTTGTCTCCAGTTGATCATCTTGATATATCTGATTATTTGGGAATAAAATCTGCTGTCACTGAGCTTCAGACTTTTTAGGCACTAATATTTTTTTGTAGTAAACTGAACACATCTATATGAAACCCAGTAGTTTAAGTTCTTTCAGAATCTTAATACAGTTTGGTTATTCCAAATCAATATTGAGGGTGGTGTCCATACATCGCTCACTTATTAACTGTTATAAACTGGGCATTTACTGTTCTGTCATGTGCTTGTGTGTCCTTCAGCTCCTCCATGAAGAATGGGCTAACTATGGCGTCATGCATAAATACCAGCCTGTGGACCTGATCAGGTACTGAGCAGTAAATTTATAGCTATAGCTTTAGCTTGTGGCTCCAGTGTTCATTTCAGCTACTAATACTGATCTTCAAGACACAGTAGTGGTGCAATAGTCTTTAAAGCTTGTCATTATTATTATAATAGATGCAATGCCATGGATTTATTAAAGTCAAAGTAGTAATTCTCTCAGGTTCATGAATGTGCTAAGTAAATGTCAAGGTTTCAGATGTTTGTCTTATTAGATCAGTCATTTTTTTATGTGTAAACTTAATAACTGGAAGTCATTGAGTCTAAAATGACTCATCTCCTTGGCTCTGCATATTTCCATCTGACAAAAATATATAGTCTGCACAGCCAAGCAGTTAATACATTGTTCCTTTGTTTACAGGAAATACTTTGGAGAGCAGATTGGGTTGTATTTTGCATGGCTGGGTGTTTATACTCAGCTCCTCATCCCTCCTTCAGTACTGGGCATCATTGTCTTCCTATATGGCATACTCACTGTGGATACCAATGTGCCAAGGTGGGGGAATAATAACTCTTCAAATCTATTTATGCTTATCAGTGAGCATTACTGCCACACGGTATTAATATTTTATGCATGTGTTGTTTTTACACATGTGTTTCAGTCAGGAGACATGTAATGACAGCTTGAACATCACCATGTGTCCACTCTGCGATGGCGTGTGTGACTATTGGCATTTGAGTTCGGTGTGCTCATTGGCCCGAGCTTCATACCTGTTTGACAATGGCGCCACTGTCCTCTTTGCTATTTTCATGTCTCTGTGGGGTAACTATATACTCTGCTACAAATTCCTGTTATAGTATATACAATATATTTTAGCACAACAAATACAGTACACTGATAGAACACTTTGATATTTTTAATGCATCTTTCAGTTAACCCAGATGTGGATGTTAAAATGGGAAGCTACTTCTTATTTAATGGGCCATAACTCCGCAGCTGAAAAAAAATGTTTCAGTCTGAAATCAGATGAAATTGATCTAGTTGTTATGACCATGTCCGAATTTCATTTTATGACTGCTAAGTAGGGGTTTATGGGACATGGATATTTTGTTACTATAATGATGGAGAGATGATTGCTTACCTCTCTGAAAGGCACAAGCTCAGGCAGAGGAATCAGGTGCATGAGTATACATAACTTATAGAATAATAACTTGGTTTCAAAACTTAATTCAGGCTAAAGACAAACCATGCATTCATCACTATCACTGAGGGTATGCCTTGTCATTTGTCAGTATAGAGTTATTTAATTTTCTAAAAATTTCTTTTGGTTTAGTTGTGTATTTTTTTTAATCAGTAGTAAACCAGTCTTGGCCTGAGAATGCGTGCCATGAATAAAGTTTCTGTCCACATTTTCAATGGTCCAGTCACAACAGTGCTCGAGTTCACATTGAGCACATGTTTTTAATAAGGGTAAATTCCTGCCCCCAATTATTATTTTTTTACCCTGTGGAATGCAAGCAGCCATATAGTTTTATAATTCTTTTGAATTCTAGTGATTTCTAACAAATTATGTTCATTTCTCTTGTAGCTGCATGGTTTCTTGAGCACTGGAAAAGGCGGCAGATGTATCTGAAACACTCGTGGGACCTGACGAGCCTGGAGGATGAGGAGGTAATAAAAGAGTCGACATACTGTGCATTGGAAACACATGCATTACCTTAAAATATTCACCAACACAGTTAATTTACTGATTTTTTTTTTTTTTTCCTCTTTCTATTTTTATATAACCCAAGTGAGTCAAGCCTAGAGTTTTAACCTCTTGGCCCATGACGGCAGGGATCAGTTGTGTTTACTTTGAAGATTATGATTTATCTCAGAAAGCTGACCTTCCCCTAACACACACATACCTATAGGCACCCATGTATACATGTATTAACAAGACTGTCCTGGCTGTTAAGTGCGGTAATGGGATTGGCTGGTTCTTAACGGGTATTTGCTGGATACTATGACAAAGCAGGACCATAACATACACAGACATTTAACAATTATAGCTGTTTGAACTTTGCTTGAGATTATCCAGCAGACCAGTATGTGAGCTCGACACTTCTCCAAGTGAAAATGCCTTGTTGATGCCAGAGGGCAGAGAAGAATGGTCAAACTGCTTCAGGCTGATAGGAAGACAACAATAACTCAAATAACCACTCGTTTCAACTGAGGTGTGCAGACGAGCATCTACTGGACGCACAACACATCAAACCTATTCTTTTTGTGTGCCACTCCTGACAGCTACGAACAAGAAACTGAGGCTACAATTCACATGGGCTCACCGAAATATTGGAAAAAATGTTACTTGGTCTGATGAGACTCAATTTCTGTTGCAACATTCAGATGGTAGGGTCACAATTTGGTGTAAACAACATGAAAGCATGGATCCCTCCTGCCTTGTATTAATTTTCAGGCTGGTGGTTGTGGTGTAATAGTGTGTGCGATATTTTCCTGGCACATTTTTGGCTTAGTACCAACTGAGCATCATTTTAACACCACATCCTACCTGAGTATTATTGAACCATGCCTATTCCTTTGTGACCACAGTTTGCCCAATTTCTGATGGCTGCTTCCAGCAGCATAACGTGCTATGCCTTAAAGCTCAAATCTTCTCAAACTGGTTTGTTGAACATGACAGTGAGTTTATTGTACTCAAATGGCCCCCATAGTCACCAAATCTCAGTCCAATAGAGAACCTTTGGGATGTGGTGGAATGAGAGGCTCGCATCATGGTTGTGCAGCTGATGAAACTCCTGCAACTGTGTGATGCAATCTATCCCTTTTTTAACCAAATTCTTATCCAGATGAAGTATTTTCAGTTGTGAAACTATATATATATAATATATATATATATATATATATATATATATGATGTAGAGAATCATCAACTGTGTTGAGATCATGTACGGAATACATTTGTGAAAACTCACTCTTCCCTCTCTAACTAAGTGTGCATGTGTACCTCTGTCTCTTTCATTCGTCTCTGTCTCTGCTGCCTAAAGGAGCGAGTCCAGGTGGGCAAGTTTCTGTACCCATTTTATGTAATGTGAAAATAATTTATTAATTTTATTTTAATGGATTGGTATTTAGTGGGGTATTTATATACAATTGAGAATTTTAATTCTAAAAATCAGCTGAAAACTGAAAATGAAGTTCTCTTCATAGCCACAGTTGCAGACTGAAATCCTTTTAATGTGAAACTGTGAATGGCTCAGACAAAAATATTGTTTTTGTAGTGGCAGATGTGATTCCTTACTTCATGGTTCATGTATTTTAACTTTTATGTGTGCATTTGTGTGTGTGTGTGTGTGTGTGTGTGTGTGTGTGTGGGTGGGTGCACTGCAGGAGGAGATGAGACCTGAATATGAAGAAGCGCTGCAGGAGAAAAAAGCCAAGATGAAAGCACAGTCTGCAAAAAAGGTATAGTGTGGATTGTATACTGTGCTTCAAATTTGGTTTTATAACTTGTCACACAAAATTCACAGATTGAACTCACTCTGTGGGTTTTCTGTTGCAGATGACTCAGTCTGGGGATGGTACAGATGGAGAAACAGACCAGATGCTTTCCTCCCAGGTATGACTGCACTGCCCTGAGTGACAGGACATTTTGTGGACAGAGCTGCTGGGGGCAGAGGGCAGGGCTGTATTTAAACTTCCCTCATTATTACTAGCTGGCAGTGCTTCTCCCTGATTTACCTTTACCCTCAGTGAAGGTAAATAACCTTTTGCTATAAAATCAAATTTATCCGAGTTTATCCGAGTTTTTCATGTGTTGTGAGTTAATACAGACTGTGTGTGTATGACTTTATGTTGGTTCATAATAAACCCCCTTTGCCTACTGTGGGTGGTTGAGTCCAAAGCAGCTTACCTGCCTGAGATTAGCCCAGATTACTGCTGGAGAGGGAAAAGCGAGCAGAGGAAGAAGGGGAGGGAATGTCTGTCTGTCCTTTGAGATGGCAAACGTGCACCTGCCACACAGGAAAAACATGTGTGCAGAGCATGTGTTCTAAATTACTGCACTTCAAATAATATAGAGTGCTACATCATAGGCCAATGCTTCTGAGAACCCAAATAATATACATGTTTTTTCTTGACAGCAAGAGCCAGAGTCACTGGATGTAGAGGATCACATGTCGGGTTATCTCATCAACATATCCACCTTACTACTGATGGTACTACATCCATGCTTTCTTCTTATTCTCACTTTTCCATCTGTCTGTTTGTTGACTCATGATATTTTAGGTGAGGTTCATGGATCATTTTCATTGTTTGTATTAAGCAGAAATAAGATTTTTTTTCTTCTTTTTCCTTGTCCATTCGTCTCACTTCAACCTGCGGCACCAACAATGAATAATTCCTAGAAGCAGCCAAATTATTTTAGTAAAACTGTGTTAAACAAAAGTAAAAATGAGATTATATAAACTTAAAAATACTGTTAAATAATTTAAGTAGATATTTACAGGCATTGATCAATTTATCTAATTTGTGCCTTTTGTTTGTTCAGATGTTTATAACCTTCTCAGCGGTGTTCAGTGTGGCGGTTTACCGTATCTGCATGTTGAGCGTGTGGTCCATGAACCCTGATCCAGAGGCCAAGGCCAGTGTTAGGATGACAGTCACAACCACAGGCATCATCCTCAACATGCTGGTTGTTCTGGTGTTGGAAGAGGTCTATGGAGCGATTGCTGTGTGGCTAACCGAGCTCGGTACTTTATTTAATGCTGTTAGAAAGTTTAATCGCTGAAATTGTCTAGATTGGAGACCGAATGCAGTAACATGTTGGAGGGAGAAAACAAGTTCAGAAACTGGGCTCTGACAGGCAAACATATGTCATTATTTCACCACTGCATTAAACCCTGAAACATTTCCATTAATTCTGTAGCTTTAAACTCTACTATAGTCCACTCTGTTTTCCCAGGAACTGTCTTTAAGCCTTCTGCTGTACTTCCTGAGTTGTAATTTTCACATAACTTCATCATGTCATCTAACGTGATTAGATAAACTTCAATGCTGTATTTGAGTATAATAGGGCGTGTTACAGATTTAGGGAGTCTTGGTAATATTGCTAGTGAAACATAACCATTAAAAAGAAACTTGTGATGTGTTTATAGTTGTAATTGTATATAATATTATAATAAAGTTATGTCTCAACAGAACTTCCTAAGACAACAGAGGAGTTTGAAGAGAGACTAATATTCAAGTCCTTCTTTCTCAAATCCATGAACGCCTTTGCACCTATTTTCTATGTGGCCTTCTTCAAGGGCAGGTATGTGTTTCTTTCTTTCTTCACTCACTCATAAAGTGACCAGGGGTCCCACTTTGTGTGTCCATCGTCCCACATGTGGAGATACTTACACATTTTGATTGGCACTGGTTTTCAAAAGTCAACACTGCAGGACAGACACTTGTGCTTGCGCCACAGCTTTTCCAGTGGTTGTGAAGCAAGCAGGGAAGGCTGTAATCATGGGTCGAGTGCAGGTTAACCCGTCACTGTGTTTTGCTGCCTACGCTGCACCCAATGGGGAAAACTGCAAGTGACCGCAAAGTCATATTGCAGGACTGTCACTTTCACTCCTTGTTTGTCTTCTTATGCTTTTGTCATCTCCTGCATATCAGGGTGTGTTCCAGAAATGGTGCATTTTCATTTTAATGCAACATATATTGTGACAGAATATGATGGAAACTGTACTGCTTAAAATATCAAGGGAACACTTGAATATAATTAACTTTTCATCTGATTTTGAATCCAGCTCTCAAAGGGTTGGTGGTTTTGGTTTCCACTGACCGCTGTTATATCATTTGTTCTCAACAAATTACATAATTTATGTCAGATTCATTCATCAAGATCTGTTGTGTGATTTAAATGTTCCCCAAATTGTTTTGAGCAGTGTTCAAAGAAAAGGGAAATGCAGTTAGAACAGAGACTAAGAAGCTGCTGATGGGCCATCTTTATTGTTTTTTCTTCTTCTTCTTCTTTTTTTTTGCTCACTGGAGAATATGATGTGAAATTTATGTGAGCCTGACAATAAATTTGGTTCAAAAAGAGATGTGCAGCTGTTTTGAGATACAAAAGGGAATCGATGAGTAATAGATAAAGGAATATTATTGCATAAGACAGTAAGAACAAACTGAAGCTTTCTTTCTTGGTTTGTTGCGATCTGTTCAGCCTACTCACTCAGCACTGTCTGCCTTTGTTCCTTTATCATGTGACCTGGTCCTCTCTTCATACAGGTTTGCTGGGCGGCCTGGCGATTATGTTTATGTCTTTGGAGACTATCGTATGGAGGAGGTTTGTCACACTATATACATCAGGGATTATTGATTTGTGTTTGTATATCTAAAGTAAAGAAGGTGCATCTGTATTTTGTGTAAATGCGTGTTTTGCCTTCTGTAGTGTGCCCCTCCTGGCTGCCTCATTGAGCTGTGCATCCAGCTCAGTATGATCATGCTCGGAAAACAACTCATCCAAAACAATGTGTTTGAGATACTCATACCGTAAGTGTTTCTGAACATATACTGCGTCATTGAACTAATTTTCAGTCTCTTCTCTGGCTCTGTAATTATATCTTCTCTGTTTTACAGTAAGCTGAAAAAGATGTACAGAACAATACAGGAACAAAAAGGAATGAACAGAGGAGCTGAAGATGAGGAGGATGAAACAGAAGAGAGGAGACCAAAGCAGCAGTTTGACAAAGATTTCACCCTTGAGCCCTTTGAAGGTGTCAGTCCAGAGTACATGGAAATGAGTAAGTCTCTTCTGGTCCCTTGACTATTTTATTCACAAAATCAACCACTACTACTATTGCAAAACGAACCTTTTTTAACCTGAAACTCTGTGTGCATGTCTTAACATCTACAGTAATCCAGTACGGGTTTGTGACTCTGTTTGTGGCCTCCTTCCCACTGGCACCAGCATTCGCTCTGCTCAACAATGTCATCGAGATCCGCCTCGACGCTGCAAAGTTTGTCACTGAAATCCAGCGTCCTGATGCCGTGAGGTGTAAAGACATAGGTACAGCTCTTACATGAGCTCATGTCCACTCTGTCAGCCTCTGTGTGAATGTGAAACAAAAGCTGTCCCAAAATTTTGAATCACGCTCTTTTTCTTTGCGTTCCTTTCTTTTACATGAATACGCACACACACGCATGCACGCACACACGCGCACACTGACTGATATGGACAAACATACTTCTCTTTCCCTCTTTGTTTCTTTTCACGCACATGCTGTCTCCAGGGATTTGGTACAACATCCTTTGTGGAATCAGCAAGTTCTCTGTCATCACCAATGTAAGTGTGTGTGTGTGTGTATGTATTTATCTCTGCCTATAAACTTTGACCTCTAGCAGAGACGTTTATACTAAAGTGAAGTACATTTTACTGCTGTTGTCCTGTTCTTGTGGGCCCTTGAATAAGTTTTAGGCATTTTAGCCAAGTCCTTAGGATTAAGTTCTTGAATTCTTCTTGAAACCTTCTTGTTTTAACCTTGATGATGGTTTGCTCCATTTCTATGCTGTGGCAGTGGCTTGTGGTCATCTCAACATGTGGAACTTATGCTGGAACTTTTGTACAAAATACCAAAGGTTACTTTTAAAACATATAATATAATATAATATAATATAATATAATATAATATAATATAATATAATATAATATAATATAATATAATATGTAACAAATTGTTGCTAATGGCACTAACGCTTTTTGGTTGGCTCTCTTGATAGTCTGGCATTTCACATTAGACATGTACAAAATTAAAGATTTTTATTTTTATTGTACAATTACTTAAAGACCGAATCTGCTAGCTTTTTGTCACTGGTGTTACTCGTTTGGCAACTTTAAAGGCTTTTATGAAATCTTATTTCCTCAGTCTCTTTAGTGCATGTACTCAGAGTCACAGAAGAAGAAGAATGCAACAAATCAGGAGATTATCTTTTTTCAGTCAGGTTTGTTCAAAGGGTGATTGCATGATATTTGTTCATTTGCGCATTTGCTATAACAATGAAAATATTTGAAGAACAGTTCAAGATCCCAGCTGTCAAAGGGGATGGATGGATGGATGGATGGATGGATGGATGGACAGTTCAAAATGAGTAATAATGCAGTCCTTTATACCTTAACTCTCAAGTGTAATAAAATTCAATGGGTTTAAAATTGTTAACATGACACATTTTATTTGATGTGACAGAAAATAAATAAACAGTAACACCAGTTACACAATGAACCGTCCGAAGATAAATATAGCACTCAGTTCAAACATACCAGACAAAAGGATGATTAGTAATGATAAAGAAGTTTTATTTTATGCAAAAGAATCCCATGAACAGCTTTTGGTAAAGTTTTTCTGTACATGGGAGTCTCTAGTGTTACTGAGATCATAAGAAAATGGCTGCTACAGGGCATCAAATCAAATGTTGCCATATTGTACTCACAAAATTATGTGATTTAATCCATTTGTATTCAGTTTTTTTTTTTTTACAATTCCCTTGGAGTAAAGTGAAGACTAAGGTAAAAGCTTCATATGAAATTGCAAGATAAAAGAAAATTGTATATTGATCAATATATATACATTATTACATTTTAAATAGTAAAACAATCATATTTTTTATCTCAAAACACAGCACTTACCCACTCTACTTGATGATGGGGACGTGCACTTCTCTGGTGCTTGCACTTCCATATAAGCTACTTTCTTCATTTACAAGGGGTCACCACAGTGGGTAGCTCCTCTCGTTTGATTTACACCAGGTACCCTTCCCGATGCAAATATAATGACAAATTGATGGCTAAGTTGTAGTTGCTCAAATCAAATACATATTTGTTTTTACGTAAACAAATGTGTTTTTCAAGTGTAATATTTCTATAAAAGTGTTACTAATGTTAAATTATTTTTATTATGGAAATTTTTAGACCATAACATTAGATATCAGATATTGCTAATCAACAGATGTGCCAACAGTAAACAGTGATGTATAGTTGTAACTTTCACCCACCTGTTTGTCGTTTTAGGCATTTGTCATCTCCTTCACGTCAGAGTTTGTTCCACGAATGGTTTACCAGTACATGTACAGTGTTAATGGCACCATGAGCGGATATACGGAGCACTCACTGTCCTACTTCAATGTTAGCAACTTCCCTTCTGGCACAGCGCCAAACACCACCCTTATCACTGGAGTATCCATGTGCAGGTCAGAGTGACTCAATTAACCTTGACCTACCTGGAACTTTCTTAAACCCTTTAGTCCAGCAGCTTAACTCTTTACCTGGAATACATACAGAAAGGTTTCAGACATGCTCAAGGTTTTCACATTTTATCATGTGATTCTTTTTTTTTATCATCAGTTTCCATAGATACTCAATAATGACAAAGCAAACATTTTTGAAGGTTTTGTTAAATTTAAAGATTTCAATTAAGCATTTGCTTCAGTATTCAGACCTTTCAGGGCTATAATTGAGCCCTGGTGCATCCTGTTTCTATTGACCTTGAGATGCTTCTACAACTTGACTGGAGTCGACCTACATGAAAAGGCACAAACCTATCAGTATAATCTCTGACCCCTGTCCACAGCATGACTTTTGTCCTGTCTCCTTCCCCTCAACCCCAACCGGCAGCAGATGACTGCCCCTCCCTGAGCCTGATTCTGAATGTTCCTGCCCACTGTTGCCAAGTGCTTGCTCATAGGGGATCGTTTGATTGTTGTTGTTTTCTCGGTATTATTGTAGGGTCTTTACCTTACAATATAAAGTGCATTGAGGCAACTTTTTTGGTTGTTTTTTTTGTGATTTGGCGCTATCAATAAAATTGAATTGGTGTATGTCAGACTGAAAACAGACCCTAACCCAAATGACAGTGAGAGTCAGAGTACATTCTGGATAGGTTGCCAGTCCATCACATGGCCAACAGGTAGAAACAGACAACCATTAGTACCTGTGGCCAAATTAGAATAACCAGTTAACCTAACATGCATGTCTTTGGGCTGTGCTTGGAAATGAAGCCCCTAAGGGGAAAACCACATTGACATAGGGAGAACATGTCTGTGTGGTCTCTCAGTCTCTTACGGACAAAGGGACTTGTTCAGACAGTTAACAAAAAATCCAGTGGTCACCATGAATGAGATCCTTTTGTGGAGCTGGGAAAATCTTACAGAAGGACAAGCACTACACCAATCATGGTTCTCATGGTAGAGTAGCAAGTTGGGAGCAATTCCTCATTAAAAGGCACAGTTTCCAGTTCTGTTTAGAGGAAACTGAGCCAACTCAGTTTATAACATCTGTACAGACCAAATCACTCGTGGAAGCATCATGATTTGAGGATCTTTTTTTTTTTTAATTTCCACGCAAAACAAGAAAACACAGAAATGGCCTCTATGAAAGTTCTAGAATGACCCAGCCAGAGGCCAGATCTGAGACACCTCAAAGTGGCTGTGCAATGACATTAAGCAGTTCTGCCAAGAGGAATGAGTGAAGCTTCCAAAACAGACACGTGCCAAGCTTGTAAGATCCTTCCCAAGAAAGACTGAGGCTCTCATTGTGAACAAGGGTGCTTTAACCAAGTACTGAGAGAAATGTCTGAATACTTACTGTATGTAAAATGGGATGTTTCAGGCTTTTGTTTTTAATACATTTGCAAAACATTCATAAAACCTATCTTTACTTTATAATTGTGGAGTGTTGCATGTAGATTCATAAGAGGTAAACAAACAAACAAAAAAGAATTCCATGGAAACATTTTAAGATGTGTCTGAAACATAAAGTATGGAAAACAAAGGATGTGAATACTTTTTTATTTTTACCGTATATCCTAAATGTGATGGGAGTTTTAACAAACTATCAAATGCGGCTTGGATAGCAGAGTTACTGAAGCAACTCTTTCCAAAACATTTTTTTTCTGTATTTATTCATGCTACTACATGTTCCTCTGTGATAATACTCACTGTGTCTCTTTCAGGTATAAGGACTACAGAGATCCACCATGGGCACCAGATGCATACACCTTCTCTAAACAGTACTGGTCTGTCCTGGCTGCAAAACTGGCCTTTGTAATTTTCTTCCAGGTATCAAAATGACTTGACTAGTAGTAGATAGGTTAAAGTCAGTCTGAAAGGGTATCCAATCTCCAGGTCTTCCTTACTTAAACTAATACCTTTGTATCCAGTTGATATGTGGCTTTCTTTGATTACAGATCTGTGCCTGGCTTTCTGAAAGCCTGTTAATGTAATATATAGAGCATTAGAAATGTACCAGTCCAACTTTTCCTCTCCGGATCTCTGCAGACACATGCTCTCTGACAGCTGTGTTGTCTTTGACATTAATCTGGATCATTTATATTGATACTTCTTATACTTCAATGTGACCACATTTGTTTACCTGATATTTGACACTGACAAAGAGAATCTCAGTGAGTGTGTAGCCTACCTAATAACATCCAGTGCCAATCCAGAAGAGCAGTGCTTTATTATAGATTGGAATAAGAAACTACATACACAACTTCCAGTTAACAAAGATTTTGAATGTATGAATAATTTAAATATATATATATTTTAAGAGATCATGATGCAGCAGCCGGAGTAGCAATCGATTTCTGGCATTCAAAACTATAGTTACCCCTCTTTAAGAAGAAAAACAAAAAACCTCCTTGTCATTTTTTCTGTCAGAATCTCGCCATGTTCCTCAGCATGTTAGTTGCCTGGATGATCCCAGATGTACCACGATCTCTGCGGGAACAGTTGAAGAAAGAGAACATGTTGCTGATGGAGTTTCTACTGAATCAAGACCAAGGTGCACGTGCCAAAGCTCGCTCCCCAAAACACTCACCCCCCTGCTTCCCCACCATAGACATTGTGGTGGAGGCACCACCAGAAGATCAAGAGGAGTCCCAAGTGGAAATGGAGGAGGAGGAACTAGTGGGGGTTGAGATGAATTTGGATGCAACCAAACAGAATAGTGACAGTGATCCAGAGGTTGGGAAGGCATTTGAAGAAGGTGGAGAAAGTAGACTAGAAGAGCAAGGAGGTGAAGGTGAAGAGGAGAATAGAGAGGTTAAAGAGAAAGAAGAAGAAAAAGATGGAGAAGTTAAAGGGGAGGATGGAAAGGAAGAAGATGGAAAGGAATGGATTGAGAAAGAGGAAAGTGAAGAAAAAGAGAAAGAAGGACAGAGAACAAATGAAGATGAAACACGGGCAGTTGAGAGTGAAAATTTTACTGTAGATCTGGACTCCTTCATGAGTGAGCTGGGCCTCTTAGGTAAGAGGAAACTAGATACTACAACACAAGTTCTCTGTTCATCTTTTCATTGAAATATATGATTCTTGTGTATTTCTTATGATTCATTTTTGATTTTTTTTTTATAGATGAAGAACCTTCATCAAGCACAGTTAAAGATACTGAGCTTCCCCGCTCAGGCTCCAAACAAGAATGCCAGAAAGATGCAGAACCTCTGTCACATCCATCGTCTAAAAGAGGATCAACCCAAAGTCTGAATATCTCCAAGGAAGGGTTTACAACAACAGATGTTGAAACTAAGACTTTGTCATTAATTGCACCTCCTCCCAGAGAGCCGGGCTCAAGGGCCAAAGCCCGATGCTCTACCCTGCCTTCTCGCCACAGAGGGGCTGAGGCTTGTTACAGCCTGCCACGGCCCAGCCACTCCACCAGCCTCACGAGGTTCCAGCAGAAGTCTACACTTATTCCCCTGATTCCGCTGGACCCTTCATCATCAGCTTCATCCAGCCCATTATCTCCCACACACACACCGGCATCCCCATCATCTACACAGCCTGTACTTGCCCAACAGCGTAAAGACTCAAGTGAACTGTTTGTGCTGAAAGGCCCTCCACCCCAACAGCCACGCTCCAGGGGCAAAGCCCGGTGCTCAACCCTTCCTCCAAGACAAAGAGTACCAGGTCCTGAGGAGCACTCTAAAAAGCCTAGCCATTCCACCAGCTTTACAAAGCTGGAAGACCGTATCCCGCCTTCTCCCAGTGAACTGAAGCGCAACACACCAGTATGAAGAGAGCTGCAAGGCAAAGGGGAAAAGAAGGAGGGTGGCAGAGGGAAAGGGAGGACTATCCAGATTAGCTTCTTCTCTCTGTTTGACGGAATAAACACACACCCTGTCTGTCCTCCGTGCATATACCTGTGGTCTAAAAAGAGACCATCAGCTGAACCTCCTTTTTATTGTGTTACTCTTCGTTAAACTGCTCAGTGGTTCAGGGCTAAACCTGGCAATGGGAGTGCTGGACAATTCAGAGAAAGACTGCTCTGAAACTCTCCTTGACCTGTGAAAACTCCATTGGAAGTTATTTTCTTTTCTTTCTTTTCTTTTTTTTTTTATTTCTCTTTTTTTGGAGCGGTTCTTTTTTTTTTTTTTTTTTTGCCTGCAGTCACATCTCAGTAGCCAGTGCTCATCTGTTATTTTCAGCCCAACACATGCAGCAGTGCTGCCTTGTAGACCAGCAGAAGATGAAAATGTGTACAATGCAATTAGAATCAGCAGATATGCTTGTAGCTTTGCATTTAGCTTTAGAGGTTTTGATATATAAAGACATAAACTTATAATTAAAGAACCACATGTTTTTAATGTTTGTTCTTTATTATAAAGTCTTGCAGCTGCAAGGGCTTTGATTATTGCGTGGAAAAACTGACGTATAATCCTGCTGTATTAGCTTTGACTTTTTTGTGTAGATTCAACTAAAGAAATGGGAAAAAATGATGTGTTTTGTGACAGGCTGCTCGTAACAAAGTGCCTAAAGAGACAAGTTAAAACTGGTTCATTGTTATGTGTCATACACAACACTGGTTCTTCCCTTGAGTTACATGCTTTTTTATGCTTGTATCAGCCATAGGTCAGTGTTAAGTAGCTAACCACTTAAAAAAAAAATCTTCTGAAAATGGTCAGGTACATGAACTGGACTGAAAATGAAAGAAATCCTGGAGAACTATTGGCCAAGACCACTTTAAAGAAATATAAGAAAGTCTGGCTCCTGCTAAACAAAATGCAAAGAATTTACAAGATTCCCAGTTTATTCCTGGGAGGAGACACAAATTCCTTTGCGGTTGTGTCAGGAAGAGCAAAGTAAAGAGATAAATAAATAAAAATTTTAAAAACCTGCCAAATCAAACATGCAGAGCTACCCGTGGCAATAGGCAACCCCTTGTGAATAAGGGAGCAGCCAAAAGCAGCTTCTTCTTAGAGTTGGCAAACTGAACAAAACTGTCAGACATTTATAACACTTCTCTAATATACAGTGTCTTAACAGTATATGTTAACAGTGTCTAACTTTACTTGACACATGCATTATGTTGTCTCTGTCGCCCCCATCTGTTGCATTGTGAAACAACATTTTTCACCCTTCCTCCCAAGAACCCTGAATTGGAAGTGGAAGAAAATGGATGGGTGGATATGGATGCTTTAGTAATGAGTTGCTTTACTTTTACAAAGTTCACTCTTTGAAGCTTGACATTGCTCAAAATGATCACTAGACAGCTTTAATAAATTCCTTGACCCCCCCCCCCCCCTAAAAAAAAAAACTGAAAAAGGAAAAACTTTCTGTGAAACATAACTAAGTCCAAGGTCATGTCATTTGTATTAATACATTTGTTATCAACCCAGTTAGGTATTTATACAGAGTGATGTTTCACTCTCTTTGTGTGTTAGTTCCCTCTCTGTCCTGGCTCCTCCTTCCCTGCCCCCACCAATGAATGGGGCCTTTGTGGGGGTTTCCTGGCATTCCAAGGGAATTCTTTCAGGTGAGGGTACACAAATAATCCTACACTCTGACTGGTACAGCTTACTTTTTACAACTCATGCAAAATGCTCCATGGTATTTCCAGTGCTCAGCTTTGCTAATTTCAAAAGACTTGCAACAACTGCAAGGGTGTGATCACAGAGCAGACAGAGTGGGAGGGAAGGATCCTATTCTTTCTAGCCAGGTGAGCGACCACACGCATGTCTAAAAACTAACATAGTCACTGGACTCTAGTCCCACACAATGAGAAGCATTGTTCAGATTAAGTGAGGCAGCAGATTGCGAGCTGATATTTGCTTTCTTCAACTACGATGAATGGCTTTACAATAGTAGTAAGAGGAATGGTATAGGATCCCAGGACAGTGCTGTTATCTGGTCTGGATAAGAGCAATATAACTGAGCTGTATGAGTAACAGACTGGCAGAGGAAAACACCCAGCGCTGTTCACACTGGATTGAAGGTGAGTGTGATTTTTTGGTACACATTCCCATACATTCCCATTTATGTATTACTTAAATTAATGGATGTGATAACTTTAATCAAGTGGAGGACTGAAATTCACACAATATTCATCTTCTCCTTGAGTTTCATCGGTCTTTGTCGCTCACACACATATACTCTCTCTGTCCGTCTCAGCTTCCCTCTCCTCTGTTGGAGCTTGTAAAGAAAACACTGCTTGCAGGCATGTATGCCTTTTTCTTTGCTGATTTATTATTAACTACCATTGAGGTTCAGGGACACACTGATATGACGTATTCTATCACATTGAATAAATTTAGTACAAACATTTTACTTGATTATATAAACTAATTACAATACAATTTGGATTTCATTTTTAAAGTACTTTTATCACTGCTCAAATAGCACATGTTTATCTACAGTTATGAGCAGAGTCCATGAGAGGAAGGACTTTGCTTCTCCTTAATCGCCTTTATGAATTGCTCCTTACCTGTCTTTATCTTTTGTGCCCTTTGATATCTAAGTAGTTCGCCATCTGTAAATTACTCGCTTCCTTTACAGAGGTACACAGAGGATTGATTTTTTCCAAGGCCAGTTGGAGATAGTGGAAAGTCAAATTAAACATTGCTGCAGTGGTGGAAAGTTGGCACTATATGGTAGATTGAAGACAAAATTGGCATATTTTTGGCGGGTCAAGCAGCGACACTGTGGGCATCTATAGTGACTCTATATTTTCTTATTATATCATCATCATCATCATCATCATCATCAACAACAACAACTTTGTTCCTGTCCAATGGGAGTCTATGGCAGCTTCTAGTGTTTGTTTCATTTCTTTCCACTCCATTCCACTAGAGGGCTTCACTCTTTGTTTACATTGTTTTCAGACTTGTAAGGAAGAAAACTGAAAGTGGTTTTTCAGCTTTACAAGAGCCAACTTAACTCAACAAACTTGACACAGCTTAAAACCTTTCACTTAAAATCAAAATTAAATTGCCTCATTGTGGTAAACCATAACATAAAGTTAAACATGAGACAACAATGTTATGTTGAAGATTCTGGGAGAAGTCGACCTTGTAACAGTGAGGAGGAGGTGAGGACAAACTAAGATGATAAAAGAGACAAATGTAAAAATCAGAGAAATTGAGTCTGAAGGACTGAGGTTGGTCCTCGAGACCTAGCTGTCACTCAACTCCAGGAAGCACACAGACGCTATCATGATAGGCTCACTAATGACAATGACAAGGAAGATTCAGAAGCATATGAGAAGGTCATCTTGATGAGTGTTCATAATGTGCGTCACAAGAATCTGGGACAGGTGCAAGAAGTGAACTGTCCTGGTGGAATTGATGATGATGGCAATCCCATGTCAGCGGACCTAGAAAACCTGCGTACGTTACGAAAGAAGGAACAAGAAAACTTTGAACTGTTACTTAGACGCAGCGAGGAGTTTGAACTGGAACTCGAAGCGAATGCATCACAAGGCTGAGCTAGATGTCACGGATATTACACAATCAACAAAGGATGCAAGCCGAACCAACAGATCTCTATTCTGCACCCAAGGCTAGCAAGAGCCCATCAACGATACCACTACTAGAGTTCTCAAGGCAGCAATATCAAGCCCAAGTAGACTCCCCGAAGCTCCCACCAACTGACCTGATTAAGTTTAATGGTTACTAGTCCTGCATGAATCCACACTTTGCAGTCAGTTTTTCCATGAAACTGTTACAACAGTTGTTAACTTTGTGTTCAAGTTGTTACTCTGAAGTTTAAGTCATTGCTCCAAAATACATTCCACTGTATAAGTAGTAGTCTGTCGTCGTTCACCAATTTTTTACTTGGATGACCATCTGTTAAGGTCATCCGGGCCGAGATGTTGGTTTCACTTCTTTCCACTCTCTCCCATGGCTTTTCAGCGACACGAGAGCCAAGAGTACTCAACAAACTCGACACAGCTTAAAACCTCTCATTTAAAATCAAAATTACATTGCCTTGTCATGGTACGTCATAACACCTAGAACCATCTGGTGAAAAATTGTGAAATTTGGCCCACTTCCTCAGAACAGTGTGTCACTACCTTAAGCATTCTAGCGCCACCATTGGGGCAAAGTTAGACTTGTGTTTGCAATGGTAACTTGTGACCCATGTGGCTGATCTGATTATGGTACCCTTGGAATCCTTGGATCTAGCTGAGTCCAACACACCCTATGACGTAATTTTTCCATCAGATTGGATTTTCCACCATATTGGATGTTATGGAAATCCTTCAAAAGTTTTCACAGGTCACAGAGTTTGTCCAGTATTCACTACAATTGGCTCAGATCATCTTCAGGCCTGTCAGAGTCAATTAAAATCAGTGGCAAAGTCACCGAACAGGAACTGAGCTCATATCTCGGCAACCCTTTAACCTATCAAAACCAGGGGGCGCTAATTAGTAAAAATGTGTTTTGCACATGTATTTGGATTTACAATGAAATCTGTGTACCTACTAATGCTGTCAGAGGTCTGAAGCCTGATAAGTGAAAAGTTTTGATGTTGACTAAATTGATTGAGCCACCATATTGGATTATATAAACTGAAACTAAGTTTTTATAGGGCACAAATTTTGTCAGATTTTCATGAAACTTGGTATATATGTTCTTCAGAGCAAGCTTCAAAAAAGTTATCACATTTCATTATGTTTTGCAGTAGCATTTGCCTGCAGCAGTTAATCACATTTGATGGCAAAGTCACCAAAAACGAAATTAGCTTATATCTCTTCAGTGCTTCAGCCTATCAAGACCAAACTTCACAGTAGGCTTTTGGACCCCTCTCTAAGGAGTTTAGTGTCATGACACATTCTGGGGGCACTGTAATTAACAAAAGTGTGTTTTACCATACAACTTGCTGGCACTTTTCCTTGCTATTCTTATAACTTGTTTAATAGCAATTGTTGCATTGCTGCTTGCAGCTATATTCATGACCGTAAATCTACTTGGATCATAGTGGCAGCTGTATCTTGATGCCATTTAGTGACCACTGTTGAGTTTATTTATTTATTTTTTAAATGTATGTTGCTCCTCCGGGGGCATCACACTACTTTGGCCAGGAGATCTTCATAATAATAAAAAGAAAAGAAAGAAGGAAAAAGTAACACTATAAAAGAAAAAAATGTATTTGTCCTAAAGTTGGGAAATTCTTGACATCACTCATAACTTTTGACTCTATCAATCCGACCACTCCAGTCCCCTATTATTGTCTACCAGATAAATTGTGTGTTTTCTCATTATAAAAGATAAAGCTTTTACAAAAAATAAACATGAACATAAAATTAAAGTTATTTTAGTTCAACTTTTTAAACTTTGGAAAATTATGGGCATGGACAATAGGACCTATGTGTTGCCTTGGTAATTCAGTGTTTGGAGAGTGACATGTTTGTGAGACGGACAACATTCAGATAAGCTAAAATGTCTGCCGGGTGCAGGGTTTGTTGTGCCCTGCACCACTTGTTTGAAATTGGAACAAAGATTTTTAAGAAATTATATCTTGTACACTTAAGTTACTTGAGTGATTTAAGATTACATAACAAATCTCCATTTAATTTTCAGAATTGGGTATTTTAGACATATGACTTAAACTTCCCCAAACTCCCCAAATAATTTTTTTGTATATTTTACATTTTCCAGCGTCATGCTACAGACAGTCAGTGAGTGGATCTGGTGGGAGCGTCTGTGGCTGCCAGTCGGCGTGTCTTGGTGTGATTTAGAGGACAAGGAAGGTCGTGTCTACGCAAAAGCCTCTCACCTTTACGCTACTCTACCCTGTGCTCTGTGCTTGCTTGTAATCAGATACCTGTTTGAAAGGTGAGAAAACAAAGTACGTGAGCAATTGTGCGTGTGTGTCAATGAGATTAGTAATGCAGTCATCTTGTTTTAGAATCCTGGGATTATGTTGCACAAGCTAGAAGCATTCTTATGTAAGCCCAAAGAACCAGGACTTTTTTTGTGTGTAGAAAGAAGGAACAAAGCTTTATGTGCGCTTTCAGGTACCTTGCCACGCCACTGGCTAATATTTGGGGAATCAGGGACAGGATACGTATCCCAGCAGAACAAAACCCCATTCTAGAAAAATACTTCCGTGGCCAAACACGGATTCCTACCCAGGTGAGTTCTCCTGTGGACAAGTAAAAAGTGAAAAAGTATTTGCCCTTCCTTCCTTTCTTTCTGTCTTTCTTTCTTGCACATTTGTCACACTTAAATATTTCAAATTATCAAACAAATTTTAATATTACACAAAAATAATCTGAGTAAATACAAAATGCAGTTTTTAAATGATTTCATTTGTTAAAGGGGGAAAAAAAGCTATCTACACCTACCTGGAACCTGTGTGAAAAAGTAACTGCCCCCTAAATCTAATAACTGGTTGTGCCACCCTTGGCAGCAAGAACTGCAATCAGCTGATGAGTCTTTCACATCCCTGTGGAGGAACTTTGGCCCACTCTTCTTCACAAAATTTTTTAACTATGCCACAGTGGAGGGTTTTTGAGCATGAATGTTTAAGGTCAATTGAGATGCTAACGCAAATCATCTTGGATTTAAGCCAGGACTCTAACTAGGCCACTCGAAAACCTTAATGTTGTTGTTTTTTGCCATTCAGAGGTGGACTTGCTGGTGTGTTTCAGATAACTGACCGGCTGCATAACCCAAGCGTGCTTGAGCTTCAGGGCACAAACTGATGGCTGGACATTCTGCTAAAGTATTTTTCTAGTAGAGCGCAGAATTCATGGTTCCATTACGGCAAGTCATCCAGGTCCCGAAGCAGCAGAGTGGGACTCAAACCTTTCAAAAAGTTAAACTTTTTCCTTGTCGGTCCACAGAATATTTTCTCAAAAGTCTTGGGGATCATCAAGATGTTTTTGGCAAATGTGTGATTAGCCTTGGTGTTCTTTTTGGTCAGCAGTGGTTTTTGCCTTCGAACTCTCCCATGGATGCTATTTTTGCCCAGTCTCTTTATTAATGTTGAATCATGAACACTGATCTTAACTGAGGCAAATAAGGCCTGCTTTAGATGCTGTTCTGTTTTGTTTTTTTGGGGGGGCTCTTGGACTAATTTTGGTCAGCCAGCTGCTCCTGGGAAGGTTTACCGCTGTTCCAAGTTTTCTCCATTTTTGTATTATGTGCTCTCACCATGGTTTGCTAGAGTCCCAAAGCCTTAGAAATGGCTTTGTAACTCAGATAGATGTCACTGACTTTATCTCAGTTGTTTCTTTAGATTGTGGCATGATGTGTTGGTTTTTAAGATTTTTAGCTTGCTTCACTTTGTCAGACAGGTTCTACTTAAGTGATTTCTTGATTCAGCAGGTCTGACAGAAATCAGGCCTGGTTGTGGCTACTGAAGTTGAATTCAGATTTCCAAATAATCTGGTTAATCACAGTTAATTCATGATTTAACATTTCCATATAGTGCAGAGTGGGTTTGGATAGTTTTTTCCCTTAATAAATGAAAGCATCATTTAAAAAACTGTACGTTGTATATTGTTATGTTTGTCTAATAATAACATTGGTTTTATGAAAAAAAAATTGTTAAAAGAAATCAGGAAGATGGCATATACTTTTTCACAGCACTGTACATTTTACATTGACTGAAAATTTAAATAAGGAAAATTGTTGGATAAATTCAGAAACTTATCAATTTAATCCTCTTGCAAGAAAATTAAAGGAGCATGTACATCAGTACAAGTTCAGTTTGTCCTCTGCTCTCAGCCATTCTTATACACACTTGAGCACATGATCAGGAAACAGGAAGGTGCACAGTAAAGGAAGTAACAGAAACACTGATGTCTTTCAGTGTACCGGTTTGTGCAGTCTCTAAAGGTCTCTGAGTCAAATGGAAAGTTGATTTTGCATCTTACTATAGCTATAATTAAACACATGACATTAGAAACACATTCTGTACAAAGTTCATAAGGTTATAGAAAAACTCTCTCATGTAAACAGTCAGCATAAGCATATTTGTTATACAAAAATGGTTTACTCATTTTTCCAACAAAAATTAAATCTGAGTTGTTTTTAATACAATCACATCACTTTTAAACATGTTTTTGTTGCCACAAATGCCATGAAATTTGATGCACTGTTGGTGTGTCTGTAAACATTAATCTAAGGCTAAAACTTAATGTTTGTGTAACCTCAGATAGTGTGAGTCCTAATTTGGAAAGGATATAAACATTGAATTGTATGTCTTGTGTCTCAGGATGATGTGAGGTCTCTTTGCAAGAAGACTGGTTGGCCAGAAAGGAGAGTTGAAGTGTGGTTCAAGAGGAGAAGGAACCAGGAGCGACCAGGGCTTCGAAAGAGGTTCAGTGAAGCCAGGTGGGTGTATGTTTGTGTGACCAGAAGATGCACTGATGTGAAAGCAGTAATCTCTATGCAAATATGTGATGTTATTGTTTTTGTCTGTCAACAGTTGGAGATGTGCATTTTATTTTTTTGCATTTGTTGGTGGAATCCTAGCTCTCTATGATGTGAGTATTGGGACTGTTCTTACAAAAGAACTGGTGAACATTTAGTTTTGCTGATTTTTTTTTATCACCAATATTTGCCTCACACTCTCGCCTGTATTTTTCTTGAATTTAGAAACCTTGGATTTATAATCTTAGGGAGGTTTGGGTAGGTTTTCCTAAACAGGTAAGGGCCTTTCCCCTTTGATATTTGTGATGGATTGCACAGCACAGTATACGGGATGAGACAAAAATACATCTCTTTGTGCCCATACAGTCCCTGCTGCCATCACAGTACTGGTATTACCTCTTTGAAATGGGTTTCTATCTTTCTTTGGTCTTCAGTCTCACATTTGATGTGAAGCGGAAAGTAAGTGTGCAGATGTGTCAAGTTACAATGAAGTAGTTTAATTTATTTTAAACGTGCATTTTGAACCCTTAATGTTTTAATATTCATAAAATGTTAGTTATTTCATATTGCCCTCAGATTTCTATTCTTTCAAAATACAGTTTTTGGAACAAAGCCTGTTGTTGTATTATGTGATCTTTGTGTCTCATTAGTAATGTTTACCTTTAGGACTTTAAGGAGCAGGTGATTCATCATATGGCCACATTGACACTTTTAAGTTTCTCCTGGATTTCAAACTACATCCGTATTGGAACCCTTGTGATGGTCATTCATGATTCTTCTGACATCCTGCTTGAGGTCAGTGGTGTACTTATACTAGCCCATGAATGTGTTATTTCATGATATACATTGCTCAAAAAAATTAAAGGAACACTGAAAATAGATCAGATTTCAATGGTGTTTGGGGGGGGGGTCATATTAGACATCTATATTTATATGGACTGGTAGTATGTTAGGAATTAAAGGATGCCACATTATTTGAAGGGAGTGAAAATTATCAACCTGCAGAGTGCTGACAAAGACACCCTGAAAATCAAAGTTTAAAAAAAATGATGTGGCAGGTTAGTCCGTTTTGGTGAAATTTGATTCTACCAACTCAAAATGGTAGTCAGTAGTTTCTATCCAATTCCAAATGAGAAGATGGATAGGGTTCCAGTGGGATCTTCTCCCAAATCTTGACCATGGCATCGCTGAGCTCCTGGACAGTCTGAGATGCACCCTGGTGGCGTTGGATGGACTAAAACTATATTCTGCTGGATTTAGGTCAGTATGAGAGCCAGTCAATGGTATCAATGTCTTCATCCTCCAGGAACTGCCTGCAGACTCTTTTCACATGAGGCTTTGCATCAGAAGGAATCTAGGACACTGCACCAGTGTAGTGGGTCCTCAGAACAGCGTCGGGTCTGACAACGGTCCAAGGATTTCATCCCAATACTTAAAAGTAGTCAGGGTGCTGTTGCCTATCCTGTAGAGGTCTGTGCCCTCCAGGTCCCTCCATGGATGTGCCTCTCCAGACCATCACTGACCCACTACCAAACCAGTCATGCCAAACAATCTTACAGGCAGCATAATGTTTTCCATGGCTTCTCCAAATCCTTTTACATTGGTCACTTGTGCTCAGGGTGAACCTACTTTAATTTGTGAAAAGCACAGGGCACCAGTGGTGGACTTGCTGATTCTGGTAGTCTAAGGAAAATCCACGGTGCCAGGCAGTGAGCACAGGGCCCATTAGAGGATATCAGGCACTCAGGCCACCCTTGTGAAGTCTGTTTCTGATCATTTGGTCAGAGAAATTCACACCAATGGCCTGCTGGAGGTCATTTTGTAAGGCTCTGGCAGTGTTCATCCTGTTTCTCCTTGCACAAAGGAACAGATAACTCCCTGTCTCCTGGAATCTCCTCCATGCTTCTGAGACTATGCTGGGAGACACAGCAAACTTTTGTGTTGATGTGCCATCCTGGGGGAGTTGGACTACCTGTGCAACCTCTGTAGGGTCCAGGTATTACCTCATGCTACCATTAGTGACACTGACCCTAGCCAAATGCAAAACTAGTGAAAAGACAGTCAGAAAATATGTCACTGTAGGCATATTTGATGGCAAAATAGATAAACTGTGTTTACTCATTTCTCCCCTTACCCTGTTCCCTCCCCCTTGCTAGTACTGTCTCACCTTTATCCATGAGCACTGGATCGAACGCGACATTGAGATGACTTTGATATTTCACAGCAGTATATGTGTTAGATTGTCCTATCTTATATTTCTTGATATTTGCTTCTTTTACTTCATGCTAGATGCTGCTCACATGTGCAGCTGACACAAAGGTGTATGTGACTTCCTGCTGAAGGCAACCAAGGCAGTGTCACTACTAATACATTTGAAACTATCTGCAGAACTCATTAATATATTGTTGAATTAACAACACCCTAGACTGCCAGTTTTATTTATATGTTACATATTTATACAACTAAATATCTATACATATATTCCTTACTGCATCTATTCCTTTAAGTATTACACACCCTGTTTTCATCTTACAGGGAGCAAAGGTCATAAACTACGCCAAGTGGCACCAGACTGCTAACGCCATCTTTGTGGTGTTTACAGCTGTCTTTATGGTAACAAGACTTATCATTTTTCCTTTCTGGTAAGTATGTGAAAATAATGCTTGCAACATAATGCATCATGATGGTCTTAGTGTGATGTAATATAATATTATGGGTGTATCTCCCACAGGCTGATTCACTGTACGTGGGTGTACCCAGTGGAGTTGTTTCCTCCCTTCTTTGGCTACTATTTCTTCAACATCATGTTGTTGATTCTCCAGTTGCTCCACCTATACTGGGCTGCTCTAATATCAAGAATGGTTTACAAGTTTATTTTTAGCAAGGTGTGTTTACAGATATCTCTGTGTTCATGCATGTGGGACATGTGGGAATGTGTGGAATTTTGTTTCTTCTCTTTCATTTATCTTCTTTGCTTATTTTCATCCTGCAGCTGGAAGGTGATGATAGGAGTGATGAAGAGGAAGATGACAGTGACCCACCGAAGGAAAGAAACCACAAGTTGAGTCACATGAATGGCTCTGGTGCCAGAGGCAGGGCCAATGGCCACTGAAACATACAGACAGAAAAAGAATAACAGCAGATATATGGACAAGTTTTTTTGTTTGGAATACAACTTTTTGAGTTTAACTGTGTGTAAAAACAAAGCAAAGAATATTACTGTTTAGGTAACTGTGAAGGATAAAAAAAATAAACTTATATGAGGCTACATGCTTTCTGGAACTCACTGACTCCATGTTGTCTTATTCTACTCCTAAATGAAATGCAGAAAACCTTTTACATATATTGGTTTTGTGCTTTTGTATGCAGGTGGGAATAATTAATCACAACACTGACATATAAGAGTATATCAGCTCAGGTTGAGTGATTTGGAGACAATGGTAGAGAGGTAAGGCTCAAATGGTTTGGAGGGTTAGTGAATGTATTGGACAATATTGAAGATGGAGCTGCTTGGCAGAAGGAAAAGAAGAAGACCACAGAGAAGATTCATGGATGTAGTCAAAGAGAACATGGAGAAGGTTGGTGTGACATAAGAGGACCAAACACAAAAAACACACACACAAACACAAAAAAGCAGCTGGGGGTAGTGTGAGATGGAGGCAGAAAATCTACTGCCATGACCCCAAAAGGAAGCAGCTGAAGAAAGCAGCCAAATACAAAAAAACACACACAAATACACAATAAAACAGCTCAGTTAAATAGAAAAAGTGAATCAAATGGAAATAAAGAAGCCATGTAAATAGAAACGGAATAAAATTAAAAACAGGGATTAGAGCAGGGAATCTGAACTGAGTTTAAATCACTGAGTTGGAGCCTGAGAGCTGCACCTTGAGGATACAGTGATCTGGAGGTGACTGAGGAGCTTCTCCCGTCGTGAAGAGTCCACTCCTAACGAGCCTTCATCTGCTGCAGGTGCGCCGATTAGGCGATCACTCACAGGTGAAAAAGTCTGCCACAAGGAGGACACTTTCCGTATCCTATTGTGACACCTAATTTTTTTTTGTAAATAGTTGTACAAAAAAAAAAAAAAAAAAACCTGCAAAATACAAAATACAAAAAAAAAAAATCATATTCAGAGTCATCTGGTGCACAGTTGTGGAGGGCCAAGGACTATAGACCCTTTTACAGCCTACGTCATCGAAATATGCGTGCGCATTTTGGCGACAGAAGTGAACTGCTACTCCATTCAAATCAATAAGAACAAAGAGACTGTGCAGCCTTTAAACATGATTTAAAAGCGATATCAGCTTCAAGATGTCTGGCTGTTGCGTGTTTGGCTGTCAGAATTTCTACTCTACCAAAAGCAGACTGAAGTTGTACCGAATCACAGGGGAGGTGTCTGTGGTTGCAAGCCATCAAATGTATTGATAAAAATTGGACTGAGGACACGATCAGGACTGAGAACATGATCAGAAATACTTGTGTTTGAAGCGCCGGTGTTAACAACTCTAATTTACATATGAATACTAACGTGGCTTCTCAGTCATTGGATGAAAAAAATTACATCACAATTCATCACATCATTCATATATATATATATATATATATATTTTTTTTTTTTTCCTATGCATAGTATGTTCATATATCCCCACAGTCTGTATAACACTCCTATTCGATTTTAGTTTAAACCACTGTATAAGGGAGAGAGAAAATCTTCAACTATATTCTAACTAACAGCACACATTAAAGGATGCTCAAAGTTTTACTCAAACTAGTGTTCCACCTCACAAATGTACTATGAAAAATTGGGTGAATAACAGTCAGGATTAGCTACCAGGCGATGTTTTTTTATGAGTAAAATCATCTGTATTGAATTGCATTAATTAAAACTAAGAGATGGAATTAACAGCATGTCTCTCTCTCTCTCTCTCTCTCTCTCACTCGCACACACACACACACACACACACACACACACACACACACACACGTACACCACCAATAGATACTTACACACAATTATACACTGCTCAAAAAAATAAAGGGAACACTTAAACAACACAATATAACTAAGTAAAATCAAAGTAAATCAAACCAAGTAAATCAAACTTCTGTGAAATCAAACTGTCCACTTAGGAAGCAACACTGATTGACAATCAATTTCACATGCTGTTGTGCAAATGGAATAGACAACAGGTGGAAATTATTGGCAATTAGCAAGACACACTCAATAAAGGAGTGGTTCTGCAGGTGGGGACCACAGACCACTTCTCAGTACCTATGCTTTGCTGGCTGATGTTTTGGTCACTTTTGAATGTTGGTGGTGCTTTCACACTCGTGGCAGCATGAGACGGACTCTCCAACCCTTTAAAAGTTGCATGTTGTATTTTGCTTTCTTTGTCCAAAAATGTGTTTAGTGATCTAAAATGTGCTATAAATATGGAAAGAAATTTTGTTAAATGAAATCAGGAAGGTGGCAAATACTGTATGTTTTACAACAAAGTGACAAAATGACTGAACCTAACAAAAGAAAAATCTGGATTGTTTTTACTGTAAAAATGTAACTTTTAAACGTCTTTTTTGTTGCCAGAAATGTTAGTGAAATTTGATGCACTTTTTGTGTGTCTGCAAACAGTAATCAAAGACTAAATACACAGTGTGCGTCCTCAACTGGAAAGGATATAAACATTGGAATGCCTGCTTTGTGTTTCAGGATGATATGAGGGCTCTTTATAAGAAGGCTGGTTGGCCAGAAGAGGACGTTGAAGTGTGGTTCAAGAGGAAAAGGGACCAGGAGCTACTGGGTGTTGTAAAGAAGCTCCGTGAAGCCAGGTGGGTGTATGTTTGTATGACTAGAAGATGCACTGATGTGAAAGCAGGAATGTCTGTGCAAATATGTGACATTGTTTTTATCTGTCAACAGTTGGAGATGTGTGTTTTATTTCTTTGCATGTGTTGGTGGAATCCTAGCTCTCTATGATGTGAGTATTGGGACTGTTCTTACAAAAGAACTGGTGAACATTTAGTTTTGCTGATTTTTTTTTTTAATCACCAATATTTGCCTCACACTCTGTTTCATTGCAGCCATTTGCTAAAATCAAAAAAGTTCATTTTATTTCTCATTAATGTCCACCAACGTTCACCATCCAACCTGACGGAACTGGAGAGGATCTGCAAGGAAGAATGGCAGAGGATCCCCAAATCCAGGTGTGGAAAACTTGTTGCATCATTCCCAAGAAGACTCACGCCTGTACTAGCTCAAAAAGGTGCTTCTACTCAATACTGAGCAAAGGGTCTGAATACTTATGACCATGTGATATTTCAGTTTTTCTTTTTTAATAAATTTGCAAAAATTTCTACATTTCTGGGTTTTTTTGTCTGTCAAGATGGGGTGCTGAGTATACATTAATTAGAAATAAAATGAACTTTTTTGATTTTAGCAAATGGCTGCAATGAAACAAACCCCACTGTAGGGGTATGTGATGTTGCTCTAGCAGTTAACTGCAAGAGTTTGCATTGTCAGTTCTGCAGAAACAGACTAACCTAAGGTAAGATATGATTAAAATTTCCCCTTCAACTCACCAAGCCTTGTCATTTTAATCATTTGATCATCTGTTTATCCTTAAGGATAAATGATAAATTCAATGCTGCAAAGCTATGACAGACCTAGTTGTAAATAGTTTTAAAAGTTATGTTATTAGAGGCAAAATATTACAACAAATACTGGAATTTAAGGTTTCTGTGAACTGAATGTATCTCTATTTTTTTCCCAAAAGAGGTTTAGGAAAGGTTGTGACCCAATGAAAAACCAGCAGTGAGCAATTTTTGAAGTGGAATGGAAAAAAGGAAAACTCATCCTTTGCTTTTAGAGTGTATGCATGTAAGTGTGTGTGTGTGTGTGTGTGTGTGTGTGTGCATTCCTTTAAAACCAAGTATTACACACCCTGTTTTCATCTTACAGGGAGCAAAGGTATTAAACTATGCCAAGGGGCAATGAACTTCTAACACCATCTTTGTGGTGTTTACTACTGTCTTTATGGTAACAAGACTTATTGTTTTTCCTTTCTGGTAAGTGTGTGAAAATAAAGGCTTCAACATAATGCATCGTGATGATCTTAGTGTGATGTATTAAAATATTATGGGCGTGTCTCCCACAGGCTGATTCACTGTACATTGGTGTACCCACTGGAGTTGTTTCCTCCCTTCTTTGGCTACTATTTCTTCAACATCATGTTGTTGGTTCTCCAGTTGCTCAACATAAAATGGGCTGTTAAAAAGTAATCAAAAGTAGCTTACAAGCTTTACATCTTTGGCAAGGTGTGTTTACAGATACAGTATCTCTGTGTTCATGCATGTGGGCTGTGTGAGAATGTTTCATTCCTTCTCTTTTGTTTATCCTTTTTGCTTATTTTCATCCTGCAGCTGGAAGGCAATGATAGTGATGAATGATGAAGAGGAAGATGACAGTGACCCACCGAAGGAAAGAAACCACAAATTGAATCACATGAATGGCGCTGGTGCCAGAGGCAGGGCCAGTGGCCACTGAAACATACAGACAGAAACAGAATAAAAAGTTTGCAGCCGACATATGGACATAATTTTTGTTTTGTTTTGTTTTTTGTTTTAGAATACAACTGTTTTAGTTTAACTGTTTGTAAAATTAAATCACAATATTATTGTTTAGGTAACTGTGAAGGATAAAAAATAAACTTGTATGACCCTATATGCTTTCTGGAACTCCATGTTGTCTCATTCTACTGCTCAATGAAATACAAATACAGAAAACCTTTTACATATATCGTTTTTGTGCTTTTGCATGTTGGTGGGAATGATTAGTAACAATAGTGACAAATGTGAGAGTATGTCAGAGGGATGGCTCTGTGACAAAAGAGGATGTGGGAATAGAGTGAGCTGGAAGCAGGTGCCTGAATATAAACACTTGCTGATCTGCTGTGAAAACCCCCAAAAAGAAGCTGAAAGAAGAAGATTGAAAAATATGACACATGGTTGCACACCTGTGGGTTCTTTTATTTAATATAATCCTTAAAACAAAATATAATCCATGAGCCTTTTAAACCACAATATTGACCCTTTTAAATACCCATTTAAACACAAACAGCACACATAAATGCACAATAAATAGGGTCATCTAAATCACAAAAATAAACATAAAATAGAATGCCATGTAAAGAGATCAATACAATTGCTACAATTTATAGTAAAATAATTAATTGTATTATATATATATATATATATATATATATATATATATATATATCCTGACTGAGGTCTTTACTCGGCTGTACGAGCGTTCCCTCTCGCGACAATCAGCGAGAGCAGACGAGAACACTGTTACCATAGAGACTACCACACAAACCATGCTAAAAGCAGCTAAACTAATTAAAGCTTCCTGCAGGTACATGTAAACATGGCGCATGTAGGAACTTACCGCACACCTGTGAAAATGGGAAACTGGATTGAAGATCTGCGCTTAAAAGAGGTTTGTGTAAAAAATATTTTTGGAACATTTAAGATAGCTTACAGTTTGTTTGTTTTTTTAGTTTGTATACCCATTGGATAGTCTAACGATTTAACACGGATTGGAAATAGCACCGATAGTAATTCTGTAAATATAAATTTTCATGCAAGTGAATTCACGAAGTTCTGGTAAGCACGCAAGACTAACTGCATCATAACTACAGGCTGTTATTTTTAAGTGGAAATATAACTGCAAATTGACCGAATTAATAATCATTACTAATCAGTTAATCTGTGAAATCTGTTAATAAATACGTAACCCTTGATGCTTTATGGTTTAAAATATATGCACAAGTAATAAAATAAATAAAACTGAATTTAATCTGCAAGTATAATTTACAATTTATTGTTTATTATCTTGTTTGAAGTTTTCATTAAAGATTTTCACCAAAAGTATTTAGTCCTCGAATGTTTTAAGGTTGTGGGCAACAATTAATTACACTGATTTGTCTATTGGAGTTTTGGAGTTTTAAATAAAGCAAAATGACTTCTACCACAAAAAGTTTTAACAGCTTTTGCAGTTTTGAGTCTGCAGTAATGCAAGAAGTAAAGCTTTCAGGGCTAAATGTCTGTGCAAGTTCTTGGTCATAGTCTCTGGAGCTTGAAAAAAAGGGCGGCTGGACTTTTTTTTGTTTTTTAAAGACATTTCACCTCTCATCCGAAAGGCTTCTTTACTTCCCAAACCAAAAGGTTTTCAGGGCTAACGTGCAGATTTATATAACCGAGCTACTGCACAGAGACAAACTGATACAGAGGCAAAAATGTCACACAGATTAATGTGTATTCTCCCATGCCTGTACTCATTATAAAGCTGAACATATGTATTTAGGAGATTAAAAATAATTATAATAATTATTTAATGCTACTCTTAAACTAGTAGCAGTGAGACTGTGAAGAAATATTAGAGAATTCTTATTGGACCTGTTGCTGTTTCTTCAGGATGAAGTAAAAGAATACCTGGAGAAAAAAGAGCGAGGTGAGCTTGCTGGCCAGAAAGTGGACTTCCTCATTGAGAACACTTTAAGACCGGTAAAATGAGTTTTAACCTATTGAAGTAGCTGTTGAAATTATTAACAATCACACAGTGGCATTGTGCTAATTACAGTGTTGTCTGTTGGTGTAGGTGAAACTCTCTGTGACAAATGATGGTACACTGCATTTTGGTGATGCTGTGATGTTAGTGAACGTGGGAAGAGGAACTAGGGAGTGCAGCGCAGTGAGCATTAACGCCGATGTTAACAGCTTGACCAAGATTCCTTCACCCGGCATTCGAGCCCCGTGCGCAGTCAGCGCAGAGAGGACTATCCAGCCGTGCACGCGCACTGCTTTCATCATTACCAGGTAAACACGCACAAAGTTACATCACCATAAACCTTAATACATGCAGTAATACTCTTTGATTTAGACCTGCAATATCTGCTTGTCTGACATCAGTGTAGATGGCAGTCCTGAGGGATCCACTCTTCATTTTGAGCAAAATTTTGCCTTAAAAACAACAAGTGGCTTTGCCAGGGGAGTAAGTGAAAACATACATGCGTGCGTGCGCGCGCACACACACGCACACAAACACACACATTTTGATTAAATATTGTATACAAAGCCTAAGTGCTATGTTAAGTGGACATTCCACTGATTTTACACATAAAATCCTTTAGTATGTAAACTGTTCTGTAATATTAACTCTAGGATCCAAACTACATGTTTGGAGTTTAGAGGATTAATTAACAGGTTTATCACTGGTAACAGATGTTCAAAGAAGTTCAAAGTATAATACCAGAGAAGAAGACTGTAAAAATGTGCCTATATGTATGAACAGTTTAGATTTTTTTGTACATTTATATGTGTTCTTATTTTAGCTTTAAAACCCGATGTTGTCAATGCGCCACCTACTGGAAGGTTAAATTAAACCCTCCTGAGAAACAGGAGAAGCGGGCTTAAAGTTTGAAGTGTGCCTTCTTTGGAGAATAATACATTGTGGTGATGTGTGTGATCTGCTCGTGGGAGCACAGCAGTGTAGTAATTAGCAATGCCTTCTTTTTTTAACATTACACAGTGTGGCCCATCTTGTCATTCAGTGAAAGGTCTGGACTACAGGCAGGCCAGTTTAGCACCTGGACACTTTAAGGTCACTACGTGGCCACTACGTAGCTATTGTATTACATGTGAATGTGGTTTGGCCCTATCGTGCTGAAATAAATATTTCAACACATTTAGATGCCTTTCAAGAGTTGAAAGGATACCTGGACACCCCACATGCCAGGTGCACACATGGACTCTCATACCATCAGGGATTCTAGCTTTTAAAGGGGAAAAAATATGAAATGGTGCCTCATTTCAAGCTGTGGAAGTGCTAAAACTAACATTACAACATAAATCAAAGACCATACGAGGGCTTGGTGACTGGTCGCTTCTTGTTTACATGCATTCTGTTCCTTTCTTCCCTCAGCTTTACTTGACAAGTGACCTGCAAAGTTTTCAAAAGGTAAATTACTTTATTTACATTATTTATAAAATGGTATCAAGAATACATTACACTGAAAAACTAACTGTGACAATACAGTGAACTAAACATAAATGTAGAAACTGTATGTTTATACTTTAATGCAGGATGACACACCCTGCATTAAAGTATCAGTTCATTTGAATTTCTACTTTTATAATATCTTGACTTAATTTAAAGTGTGCAACGAAGTCTCGCCTCCAAGAAGTAAACCTGGAAGAAAGCAATTCCTTTCTGTCATGGTGGAAGATAGTGCACTTTGACCCCCAGGAAAGGCTTGAATATGAAGGTCTGCCCGTTCCTGTAAGTGTTTACTTTGCCCTCCTGGTTAAACGTTACACCTGCTGCAACATCAGTGTTTATGTTTATTCAGGCTGCAACAAAATGCAAAATTGCTATTGCAAATACTTTATGTTCCCTTCACTTCCACTGCATTAAAAATTGTCCTTCAAATTATCAGAAGGTTTTCTTTTTCTTCTTCTTCTTCTTTTTTTTTACAGGCTAATATAAAGGTGCTGATAATACACTGCAAAACGAACCAGGCTCTTGCTGTTCTGGGTGATCAAATCCTCTGGTATTTTTCAGTTTTCTTTCAAATATGACCCCAAATTAATTTTTATTGCTTCTATTTCTGATGTCAGGTTGGAGGTCTGCTAACACATTAGCACAAATAACAAGCAATACTGTATGTAAGATACAAGAAGAGAGTAGAGAGAGAGCAGATTTGTGCTACATTGACATTAAAACGCTACTGTTACTCAGCTCCAATCAGCTAATCACAAAAACAGCTATAAGTTGTAGCCTGGGAGCACATGAAACCAGCCATCTATTGCATCCTTATAACATAAGTAAAACCAGGAAGTGAATTAACTTCTGTTGTCTGCAGTATGGCAGCTAAAAGTCATGTTAGGTTGCTCGCATGCCAGCTATGCTTTTGCTGTGTATGACAGTTGTGTCCCTGCAGGACCCCACATGGCAAAGAGTATGAGGTGACGGCTCACACCTTCTTGGATTCCCATAAAGCTGAACAGGACAACAATCACTGGATCCTGTGCACCTCTGACCCAGCTGGGGATGGACTTGTACTTTTCAAACACCCACAGTCGGTGGCTAACAACACAGAGCTCGAGGAGCTCACAGAGGCAAACCCTACAATCTAACACCACCTATTCTTGTGCTGAAACACCCAAAGCTTTTACAATAAAGTTTTTTTTCTTCTATTTGGGTCACTTCTTCTAAATAGAAGTGGTTACTCAGGCAAACATAATAAATAACTATTCACTGTGCTTTACTACTAGTAATGTGTAATAATTGGACAATAATGTTTATTAATGATTAATACCTGGTTTTTAAGCCATCTGTGAACATTATCTGGAAAGCTGTGTTAAAGCTGAAAAGCTGATGTTTATAAAATATGGTAAAAGGTTAATAATACAGTATTTGGATGATTATTATACAGCTACCTGTATAAGTGATGTTTGCTTGTAATACTTGTTAGTGGGATTAATCACAACACTCTGAACCTGGAGAATCAAGGTCTGTGTCCTGTTTTACTCACTGTTTCAATTTTCCATTGCTGTTAACGCTTGCTTTCACTTGTTGTTTGGTTAGACTTAGGCACCAAAACTACTTTTAGGAAAAGGCTAAAATATGCTGGGTCACAACATTATCCCTGAACATTAAAGGCTTATGTTTAAAGGTACATGGGTGTGTGGACTTGATTTACTGTGGACTGCTAGTTTGCTCTTTGTGCTTTCAGTTTTTGTTATTTTGAATGCCCTGGGCTGGTTTTATAAATTACATTTTCTTAACTGTGTCCCTGTTCTCTGCGTCCTCCTCTGGTCAGCACCTGATGGAAAATTACCCCTTGTCCTTTCTTACATTTGTTCCAGGTACTCATCTTACAGGTAACGATGAAATACTAGACTATGAAATAGTGTAGGTCTCTGGGTCAACTTGTAAGTGTTTTGGGATGTTTTAGACATGCACTGTATGGGCTTAGGGCTTACATCCACTCTCTATACACCAGATCAAATGATCATCAAATCTTTGTACGTCATGGATCTGCTCAGAAATTCCTCAGGTAGGTAGTATGTAACTGATAGGCTAGTCATTCTCTGAAATCATTAACAAGAAAACAGACATGCTTTGTTCTGCAGCCTTAGTTGAGTAGTAAAGTTAGCAGTTTATTATGTAGGCTACAAATTCAGGAATGTATAAAGGTACAGCCCCCATCTCCAGAAAAGCTGTGACTTAGTAATAAATGTAAAGCAAAGAAATGGACTGCAGTGATTTGCAAATTGTTTAAATTCTACATTTAACCAAAACTGCAACAAAAACAGCATTCTGAAACAAAGAAGAAAACAATAAAAATTACAAAAAAAGCAGTGTTTTTTAGAGAAAATATGGTTTGAGAAATTGAAAAATAACCTCAAGAAGAAGGAGACCTACCCAAAGGAGCCAAAGTTTTATGCATTTTGGTTGAACACTTTTTGAGATAGCGCAAATATGGACATACTGTCCTTTTCTGGCAATGTTAAAGAATCCTTGAAAACACACAGACAAACACGACCGAAAATATAACGTCTCTACCTGTCGGTGGGTGAGGTAATAACACGTTACCCCTTCTAGTAGAAAAGACTAGACCCTAGTATATACCCTCACAGTATTACCTGATCAATATCAAGTCAGTCTGTCTGATTTTGGATTTCACAATAAATAATAACATTTGAAATAATTAGGGACTCTGAAATGTCATAATTTTCTTCTTAAGTCAGACTGACATTATATAGAAATTTACTGAAGGTACTATCAACTGGGACAGACTATATATATATATATATATATATATATATATATACACACACACTCTTTGGGAAAGGCTTTACAAAACAGAGGAAAGGGTTTTTTGACTTTTTTGATTTTTTATGAATTTTCAAAATTTTCAGGAAATACTGTACATTGATGTTTAACTTTAATATCTTTGCATACAGTACTGCTGATATTTATTTAGACTCTTTCTCTTCAATTGAACTTTCTGAATTAACTTCATTAGTTTCTTCCTCCAAACCATCGTGTCTGTTAGAGCCCATTCCTACAAGACTGTTCAAAGAAGTCCCACTGTTAATTAATGGTTCAAATATGATCAATCTCTCTTTATTAATTGGCTATGAACCACAGGCTTTTAAGGTTGTAGTAATTTTAAAAAATGCTTGACCCAGCTGTTTTAGCTAATTATAGGCCAGTCTCCAACCTTCCTTTTGTCTCAAAAACTCTTGAAAGAGTAGTTGTAAAACAGCTAACTGATCATCTGCAGAGAAATGGTTTATTTGAAGAGTTTCAGTCAGGTTTCAGAATTCATCACAGTACAGAAACAGCATTAATGAAGGTTACAAATGATCTTATTTCCTCTGACAGTGGATTCATCTCTGTGCTTGTCCTGCTAGACCTCAGTGCAGCTTTGGATACTGTTGAGCATAATATTTTATTACAGAGAATAGTGCATGCCATAGGTATTAAAGGTACGTAAATTATGTAAATGGGGAGTCTTCTTCACACACAAAGGTTAATTATGGAGTTCCACAGAATTCTGTGCTAGGATCAATTTAATTTACACCATACATGCTTCCCTTACGCAGTGTTATTAGAAAGCATTGCATACATTTTCATTGTTATGCAGATGATGTCCAGCTTTTTCTAGTCATGAAGCCAGATGGCACTCATCAATTAGTTAACCTGCAGGGATGCCTGAAAGAAATAAAGCACTGGATGATCTCTAATTTACTGCTTCTAAATTCAGATAAAACTGAAATTAGTGCACTCGGCCCTACAAATCTTAGAAACACAGTGTCTACCCAGAGTCATTTTTGACCAGGGTATGTCCTTCAGTGCACATAGAAAAACAAGTATGTAGGATAGCTTTCTTGCATTTGGGCAATATCTCTAAAATTAGAAACATCCTGTCTCGGTGTGATCCTGAAAAGCTAATTCATGTATTTATTACTTCTAGGCTGGACTATTGTAATTCATTATTATCAGGCTGTCCTAAAAGCTCCCTGAAAAGTCTTCTGCTGATCCAAAATGCTTGAGTGAGAGTACTGAAAGGGAAAAGAGAGTAAATTTCTCTCATACTGGCTTCTCTTCACTGGCTACCTGTTAAATCCAGAATTGAGTTTAAAATTCTTCTTCTTACATATAAAGCCTTGAATAATCAGGCTCCACCTGATCTTAAAGACCTCACTGAACTGTATCACCCAAACAGAGCCCTTTACTCTCAGACTGCTGACTTACTTGTGGTTCCTAGGATACTTAAGAGTAGAATGGGAGGCAGAGCCTTCAGCTTTCAGGCCCCTCTTCTGTGGAACTAGCTCCTAATTTGGGTTTGGGAGACAGGCACCCTCTCTACTTTTAAGTTTAAGATTAAAACTTTTGTTTTAGAAATTAGTGCTCAATCAGGGGACCCTGAACCCTACCTTAGTTATGCTGCAATTGGCCTAGGCTGCTGGGGGGTTTCCCATGATGCACTGAGTATTTCTTTTTTCATTCACCTCTTTTCACTGTTTATACACCACTCTGGATTTACTCATTAGTTAGTATTAGTGTCTGGCTCTCTTCCACAGAATGTCTTTTGCTCTTTCTCCCTCCCCTCACCCCCAACCGGTCACTGCAGATGGCTGCCCCTCCCTGACCCTGGTTCTGCCAGAGGTTTCTTCCTGTTAAAAGGGAGTTTTTTTTCTTCCCACTGTTGCCAAACACTTGCCCATAGGGGGTTATTTTGACTTTTGGGTTTTCTTTGTAATTGTTGTATGATATTCATCTTACAATACGAAGCACCTTGTGGTGACTGTTTGTTGTGATTTGGCACTATATAAACAGCAATATAAACTGACCATTCTCTGTAAGCTCTAGATATGGTTGTGCAGAAAAATCCCAGCAATTCCTGAAATACAACCAACAACCATGGAATGTTCAAAGTCACTTAAATCACCTTTCTTCCCCATTTTGATGCTCAGTTTGAACTTTAGCAGGTCGTCTTGACCATGTTTGCACACCGTAATACATTAATTAATGACATATGATTGACTGATCTGTGTTAGCTTGCAATTATAATGTATACTTTAAAGTGACCTATGAGTGTATGTTGCTTCCCCGCTACAGTTTAAGTGTAATACGTATTTTGCTGCAGCAGAGGGCGACACCTAAACACTGGAAGGAAGGACGTCTAGTTTTTCTACAACAATAAACAGCATCAGTTCTCATTAGAAAACATTGCAGCGCACGTCCGGAGTTTTTCGATGCTCAAACATTTGTGAGTTTCTTTTTAATTAGTCTTTTTTAATAATTTATTTTAATTTTCATATCAGCAATACCTTAAATATCACAGACCTATGCAACTAAAAGACCCCAATTGTTATAATGTATGCAATTTATTAGTAATGAAAGTACTATGAGAAGCAAGCATAAGTCAGCAGTTCCTTTCCCCCCTCAAGATCAAGATCACTGCTGCAGTTCATAAGGTAATGTTGGTGACTATTCACTGAGTAACTGGTCTCATTAAGATGATGACATATTTAAAATTTGGAATATTTATTATTGTAACGGTATTCTAATTTAACACTGTTAATTTCCCGATTGGGCTAAATAACCATATATAATCAAAGATTAAAAGACACGCCACTCTCATTTGAAATGAAAAGAAATGACATATGTCTAATTGGTTAATTTTAGTTTGGCTCAAATGTCCAGAATTAGGGATGCTCCGTGGTGAGCGCACCTATATGCGCGGTGATTTTAAAGGCGACAGTATAAACAGTCATCAGGATGGATTAATAACGATGCTCCCAGCACAGCGCGCTCTCTCTGCTGCGCACATGGGATGAATGAAAGATAAAGGGCATCGCTGAAGTCCCCTGTCCAATAAAGGTCCATGTCAGGTTTTACTTTGTACCTGTGACGATAATGTGCAGCGTAACCTATGGTGCAGCTCCAGAGCAGTAAATAGACTTAATAGCATTAAAAATCGTCCTGTTTATTCCAGCGGCATGAACTCCCGAAAATCTTACAACACAAGTTTATTAAATTAAACCGTTAAATGAACAGAATGATGTAAATTAAAAATTTCTACACTCAACCATGTGTACAACATTTTAATCTATAAGATCATAAGTGATTTCTTAATCTCAGATAAACCTGCAGTGATCTGCAACAAGACATTATGCAAGTTTAAAAGCCATTAAAAATTAAGGTCTGCATTTAACTTCAGTAAGAAGAGATGCTGACCTTGCTGTTACCCCAGCAAAAATACATATTGTAGGAACTACAAATGTGAGTTCAAAATGAATTTCATCATCTGTCAGTACCTGTTATTACAAATGAAATCCAACTATGATTAAGGATAACTATTAGGCTGTGAGTAACAACACTTTTATTATGAACAATGCTATAGATAGATAGATAGATAGATAGATAGATAGATAGATAGATAGATAGATAGATAGATAGATAGATAGATAGATAGATAGATAGATAGATAGATAGATAGATAGATAGAAAATTAAAAAATAATAAAGTACAAAAACAAGATGCATCATTGAGCTTGCTATCAGACAAACATAAACTCATGATGGTGTAAATAAATGTTTTAAGTCCAAAAAAGAGTAACATTTGTCAAGACTTATGTAAAAACAATCAAAAATACAAACTAAATTTTATATAGGCTGCTGACATTCCCATAGCTATAAATGTTACACATAATAGTAATAGACAATGTTAATGACCAGAGTGAGTTATGACTTATTTAGTGAGACAATTCTTCCTCATATTCAGTTTTGGTAATTATACTATAGTTTTGTTTTGATACAGTTGTTTGAACTTAGTGACAAACAGCTTTTCATTTCTCAACTGTAATGCTGTAATATCACTATTGGTTCTTACAGCCAGTTTATGGAACATGCATTTTCCTCTCAGTGCATGATGTTTTTGTCTGACTTGAAACAAATTTTGAATATTTGAGGGTAGTGCATGTTGCCTTGCTGTCTTGCTTAACTGAACAGAAAAAAATAAGGTGTGTCTGTATGTGGATAACAAAGCAAAGGCAAAATTCTTCAGGGATAAACTCTCACATTAACTGTAAACACTGTAATCTTTTGGCTCACTCTGGCACACAAAGTTATTCAGTCAACAATGAACGGTCTTTGAAGTCATCCATCTCTGATAGCATGAACTGGACGCAGCTGATTTGTGTGCCAACAATGTTATGTTTTGCCCTGGCTAATTTTAGAAGGACCGGATATAAAATTCTTTAACCTTGACTGAGACAAATATTTCAAAGCTCTGTTAAACAAAGTGTGCATGAAATGGCAAAAAAAAATGTTTTGTGCATGTGGAGGTTCCTCAGGTCCTAAAAGTCAAGTTCTTAAACTGGATTAACCTTCATTTTATTAAAAAAAAAAAAACCCCATCTAATTGATGTTTAAAAACAAATCACCATATGATCCTTACCCCTTCATTTATTGCCTCACAGACAATGTTCCCAGTTTGTAAGACTCAACATAAATTTGCCTGCAGGTTTTCACAGATACTTATCAATGCCTCACTTGTTTGTCATTTGTCTTAATTACTGAAACAGTTAAACAGATATCTTACGAATCTGGTGAGGTGGGCCAAAGCTGACTCCAGCTCTCAGTCTGAAAACCACTAATGTGATGTGTAATGTAAAAATGGGATCAGTTCAGAAAAAGGTAAGAATTTGTTTGCCTCTTTTAAAAGCCATGATCCCCAACCAGAGCTACCCCCCCAAAACAAACAAACAAACAAACAAAAAAAACTAGGTACTTTGGTGGTATGTGGGTAGGAAGATGAACTCAGCTGATCTGAAAAAAAAGCAAACAAAAATTGCAATTAATTTAAAGAATTACAAGACTTGAAGACAGCTGCAGAGAAGTTAAGAATGAATCAAAGTAATGTAAAAGCAGTAGAAAGAAGGCAGCCCAAGCAGAGGGGCCATGATTAAATGATGATTAAAATATTGTTAAAAAAATATAAACTAAAGTTATGGCCAGTCGTTCAGTTTTAAATAATTAACATTTGAAATAGCTGCATAAACCGCTTAAATCGTTGACCAAAAATAGAAACGAAAGCGTTCACTAAACATGATGGATAAGCATTTGAAACAGGCCACTAAGTGAGATGAAAGTAATTAAAAAGTTGCTGATGTATGATTGAAATAGTAGAAATAAGCTGTGGGGGGGGGGAACGGTGGATTAAATAGGATGGGGGCCACTGTTTTTAATAATGGCATAAAGTTAAAAGCTTTGCCGACAGAACCTCTTCCCAGACACACCCAGCTGGGGGGGGGGGGGTGCGCGTCTTGTTTGGGTTGTCCGGTCCCTGGAGAATTGCTGGGTCCTGAATCCACTCCGGTTTTTCGATCCAGCCCCCGGCCACCTTATCCGTAGCACTATGTGTTTCTGTGTGAGAGAAGCCGACTCTTGTTTACAGCAGCGATTCCACGGAGGAGTGGTGGAAACCCGTAGTCTGCTTTAACCGAGGGCGAACCGTAGGATTTCAGCCTCTGGATACACACGCGACGAGAGCTTTTCTCTTCTCTAAAGGCAAAACAAGAAACACTCTTAAAGAGCAACTCCTTGGACATATTCTCCCTCCCACTCCAAGCCGAGGTCGTCTAGCTGGAGAGCTGGAGACTCATTCTCTTGCGTGGCACAAGTCTGGTATTTTCTTTCAGCTGCAAATCCCGACTGACGGCAGAGATAAGTCAGAGCCTACGGGCTGAAATTTTGGCTTAAAAAAAACAACTTCTCATTGCGAGCCAGGACTGCTCGGTGGGGATCGAGAGCCCGTGCTCTTTGAATGGCATAGGGAAAAAAGGTTTTTCATTCATTTTTCAACCTCCCAGCCACCACCCCTGTGGATCTGTACGTGTTTTCAGCCCACCACCTCCTCAGAAACAGTTATTCACACGGGGGATTCTTGTGAGCGACACTGGCTTTAATTTATTATGGTGGTGAAGGCTACAAAGATTTAGTCAGATTTATTTTTTTTATTTTTAATTTTGTATTAACGGGCCCGATCGCACTGTAGGCTACGCGCATGCTGTTTTTAAGAGATGGAGAATGAAGATGGGGATTGCCATCATTTATTCAGTAAAATCACTGGCTTGTGTGCCATACCAGCCAACGTCAAAGCATCCTGTGACTGGCAAAAATAGCATAGTGTTTTAGTACCCCCCCCCCCGTTTTAATTATTTGTACACATTTATTTATATGTTTAGAGGAAATCAAGGCGGATAAGCCACCACGCATCAGGACATCAGAGCAGCTTTTGGGCTACAGACACTTGTTTTTTCTTTTTCTTTCTTTTTTTTTTTTTTTTTGTGCAAAGGCTCTGATTTTATGAGCTGATGTACACAACCTAAACATTTTATTTATTTTTTTGCCCGTTTTATGTTCTTTTTTTTTTCTGGAGAGGAAAATAATGTTCAGGAACGTGAGATCAGGAGCACCGATGGGTGGCCCGACCTTGTTTTGGGGTCTCATGCTGTCTGTCTCCACTATCTGCATATGGTCCACATATGGCGAAAGTAAGTATTGAGGACTAAATAATGTATTTGTAAAAGAAGATGTTGCTTAAGCAGGGATAGGCCTAAACGCACAATTTGCTTTTCCAACCCAATTTAACCTTTTGCGTAAACGCCGTTTTTTCCCCGACTAGTGGAAGGATATGCGTTGAAATTAGTGTATTTCTTTACAACATAATCAGCGTCGATACCTGTAGTTGGGCAAAACCGACCTGTGCCCGTTACTCAGGCTATCTGAAGAGGACCATGTGGTACAGCTGCCGTCAGTGGGTGAACGCATTTAACCAAATACAGTCACTGTTGTGCGTAATATCATCTTATTTAATGGAACGTCTCGATCATTTAGAATCACGTAAATACACCAAGGAGACGCCGGTGTGATTTTGATCTAAAACATCCAGAAAGTACAGAATGAAGCCAGAGAGCAGAGCTGAAGGTTACTACGACCATGTGGCCATTTTACATTTCGTAGTGTGGCGTCGCTGCGCACGAACAGCCCAAAAAAAAAAAAATCTGGTGATCCCTTGCTTCTTAAAATGTAAAATACTCAAACAAATGCCTAAACAGCCGACTGTGATACACAAATGATAATAATAAAGAAAGTCAAACGCCGATGTGTCTGTGTACGTCTGTGTGGCGTTAATTAACAGCAGCACCGGACACATATTCAAAATCCAGCCTTAATAACATGTTTTATGAAACGCAATAAATGTATGATGGCACTTAGTGTATTATATTAACTATATAAATAACGCTTTTCTTTGACGTGATGTGAAACTAATGCAAATGTAACAGAATAGAAATGCATTACTGAAGTGTAAGAAATCAACATCGTTTGTGTCAACAGTTTTCTCATTGGGATGATTTAAAATGTAGTCAAAGTATTTAGTTTTATAAAGCGAAGTGTCACAGGAGTCTGCTCACTTTTGCTGGCATTGGTGTCAAAGTTTGGTTTTATGGTTTCAATTTAGAATAGGATGATAAATCATATCAAAAACAAGCTGGTTTTTGTTTTGTCTTTAATCGAATCTAGTGTTGTGTAATGTGCTGAGAGCTGCCACAGTCAAGGCTGCTTTTTGCCAGTGTTAAAATAGAACAGCTGATCGATGCGGGTCAAAGAGGGTACCCTCTCTATTCAATGGCTATGATAAAGTTTATATGTAACTGCTCATTGTGTTAGTTTTCAGTGAAAGCTTCCTTATTATGGCCTGGAGGGAAAAGAAAATGCCTAATCTGTTTTGTTTTTTTCTTTAAAAAAAAAAAATCAAACAAAAAACCAAAACAGCTTTTTGTGACAGGTCACATCAAGATTCCCAGATTAACCAGCGATAATAATGTAGTTAAATGTCATTCTCTTTGTTTCTTTGGTTGAGTTTATGTCAGTAATCATAATTGTAAACTACTTTCAGTATAAGCCATAGTCATGGTCTGCTGTTAGTAGGAACATTTAATCTCTTTGACGCACCCATCACCATAAGTTGCTCTTTTGCCCACCTCTCATTAATTGCATCTTTCTGCTGTGAGCCCATAGAATGCGCTTGAGTTGAGTATGTTTGCCATCTATGTTGCATTTGTTTTTGCTGATTGAATACATCTTGGTATGCAAAGAAACAGATAGTCCGACCTCTATTTACATGGAAATGGAAGAAAAAGAATGTGATGCAGTAGTCCTACCACAGTCATGTTCTTTGAACCCCTCTCAAGGCCGCAAGCACATCAGAGGGTTGGAAGTCGAGTAGCTGTCCTCAGATCTTGACTCTCTGTGGTGTGTGATATATCAGACCTTTTGGAACAAAGAATTTAGTAACAAAGATTGTGGAGAATATTTGAGACACAAATGTATCACTTGTGGATGATGTTTACTTCACTGGGTTGCAGAGGGCCCAAATTTCCAGCATGTATTATCATTTAGTGGAAAATCACAGATATCCAAGAGCTCCATTAGGGATAGAAAACCTTCTTTGCTCTGTTCATTTCTGTAATCTGTCTACACCAATAAAATGCAATTAAGCTACTTTTTAACTCTCACCACAGTAAACTTTCCATGCCATGGCTTCGAAATATGCAGCAAACAAGTCTCTAAAAGGGAAAGAGAGGGTGAGGGAGATAGAGACTCTGTGTTTGGAAATAGATTGTGCAAAAAGAGAAACAGACTTGGTTTTGTTGATTGGAATAGTAGTAAATTTGTGAACTGTTTTATTGGCTTCTGCTGTTCGCACGGAGTGGTCGCTTATATAGACTGATGCGCTTAAATTCATCACTTGGCACCACTGCTGTTAGAGTTATAAATAGATATGTCACTGGCAAAACTGGGGTCGTGCAAGTACAGGCACCCGCTGTCCTGATCTGTACGGCTACACCAATGTTCCTGTTCAGTTATTTATGAAAGAACATGTTGCTTTGGAAAACCTGAATGACAGAATAAATAATCAAGCATCAGTGAGCACTGTGTTTGACAGGCACCCCTCTTACCTTTCCCTTTAGGGTATGCCATATTTGAAGATCAGCACTCTATGACATGACAGTGTAAGTGGCTCAGATATGATTGCTGTCACTCTGCTCCGAGGCACCTCACTCTGCTTTGTGACTAGGGCTACATGGTTACATAAAGCCCCCCCCCCTTTCCTTTAGGTCTTCCTGGACTCGATGCAGGAATGCCTAGTCACACCACGGGCAAAAGAGTGTGACAAGCGTTCGTAGCCCTGTAGTGTGTGTTTGTGCGTGCGTGCGCACATGCAAGTTTATTGTGCAGTATTCTGTGTGTGCTGCAGCAGGACTCAGCGTGACAGCCTGAGTCAGTGGCGTGCCCCTGAGTAAGGATGTGAAACTGTGTCACTGGGCTAGTTTGTGAGAGTGCAGTCAAATGTTGGCCTACAGCTCCTCCAGGCTGCCAGCTGAGGTTTACAATGCTTAATTAAACACTTTATTTCAAGTGGCATGTCAGTGGATTTGCTCAAATGCAGCCTCCGTCCGACTGCACATACATCATCATCGGCTGCTGGTTTAATGGTCCGTGGAGTATTTTACAATTTGCGAGATGATGATTGCAAATGTTAGCCCTTCTAATGGATGGCACTCGTGTTATCAGTTGAAAGCTGTTTGTTTAAAAGAGTGCTGATCCATCCTGAATGAGAAATGTCTCACCGAGGATCCCAGGATCTTAACAAGAAACCGTTTTCTTACTTCATGTCAATCTTTTTAACGTTTAAACACACAGGTTCACATCCAGCGCAGCATAACACTTTAATTTGTGTGTGATTATTTACTTTCTATTGTTTTAGGGATGTTGTTTATTTATTTATACATACAGTAGGCCAGAAAGGCCAAACAGTGAACTTGGCACTCAAAGAACACTGAATGAGAAATTCCATAACAGCACACGTGGGTGGTAGAAGTATAACTTTCTGAAGGAATAAGCTTTTTAAAACTTTCTTTTGGGGGCAAAGTCAGGTGAATTGAAATTATTAATAATTTAGGTAATGCTTCGAAATAAATGTCCAAAAACGTGCCCAGAGGCATTTTAAGATTTCTGCCAAGTGGTGAGATTTGCTTATATATTAGGACTTTGAGTGAACCTCATAGAACATTGTATTTTAATACAAAAACAGCTGTAATTGATTAATCATTACTGTATAAGTGTGCAGTGTCCCTTTGTTTCTTAGTCAGATCCGCCCCTTGTTTGTCACATTTGGTTTCAAGGTGGTGTTTGCCAATATGCGTAACACTAGACACCATCACAGGGCTTTACTAACCAAAGGTGACATTACATTGTCTACAGCCATCTTTTATAGACTGTGAATAAAACAAAGTCCTTCTCGCACTCTCTTCTGATCACTAACTAATTGTTTAAGAAATTAAATGACAGAAATCAAGTCACCGCAAACCACATTGCTGTTTGGTTATGGTGTGCATGTAAACACAGCCTGTTACCTCGTGCCCTCTTTCCTCATTTTGGGTGAGGGGGGGGGGAGTGCCTGTGTGAGAGTTGTTATGATGGGTAATGTTACCATTCAGGGTTTTGGTGATATCTGAGCCACAGTGTTTGAAGTAAGGTCTGCTGAGTGGACACGGCCCACTACACTGCTAGTCAGATGACTTCCAGTATGCTGAGGATTAAGAGCCAGTTGATGTGGCAGGTGTGAGGGGGGGATATGACTGCACAGTGTCCAACTCTCTCACAGTTTGAACCAAAACTGACTTTTTTGTTTTTAGGAAGATTTTGATGATAATAGTAATTTCTATGCATGAGAGTTCAAATAATTTCTAAAAATGCCATTTTAGGAAGTTGATCCTTTGCTGTGCTTTTGTTCATACCCTTTGTAAATAAAGCTAGACTTTTTGTGATTGCCCTTAAATTAGAGTGGTATTAAACCAATATGATTCTCATTTTTGGAATTAAATTAATACCACAGTTTAAAAAAAAAAAAGTGGAAAATAATAAGTGAAACTCAGCAGAAAAGGAACTGATGAATATTTTAAGTTGCCTGTTAAAGTCTGCTCACATTTCTTCCTGCAGCACATGCTCAGATTTTACAATCCAGTTTAAGACTTTCATCCTTGTTCTTCTTTTTTGTGTTACAGTTAATGATTAATTCATAATGGAAACAGTTCTTTGCAACTCTGCTTGCACTTTGCACACAGCACACCAACAACTTTATAAAGGGGTCGCAGAGTCACAGAGGGGGCACAAAATTTTCAGGACCCTTAAAAACCCCTCAAAATAACAACAGGAGAGAGGAGTCTTCCCTAATAACCTTCCCCGAGTTCTCAGCTGAATGTCTGATAAAGAATACAGTCGCAAAACAAGTGCTTTCCCAGAATGCTCAGTTTGCGGCCCTTTGATAAACAGCACGGCATGTGGTCCAGATTGCAATCTCATTTTTTCTGTCAGCCAAAACTGAGATGGCATTTATTTACGTGTGAGGTATGTTTACTGGATCCGAATCAGATTTTATGTGAAGTTAAGATAAACAATGGCCACTTGCCTTGATTTCATTTGATGGGGAACTTGCACTGGGTGACATTTGACTGTGCATGTGCTTGTGCAGGTGTGCATGTGTTTGTATGATGACATTTCCACAGAGAGCCAGGGCAAGGTTTATCAGTCATAAACACCAGCCAATGGATCCCATCACGCTGTGGAGATATGTGTGTTTACTCAACAGTGTGAAGAGCAAAGAGACACGGGAGGGAGAAGGAGACGCCTGTTATGCGGGGTTATCGTGCTATGTGGACCCTGATGCTGAAATATATCTAGTGTATGTAATAATGAGTAAAGGATTTGGTATCTTAATCTTATTTAAACATCACAGTCTTTGCAACAAATGTGCTGACTGGCCAGAATCAGAGAAGCCTGGAGGCTTAGTTGGAGGCAACGTCTTTCTTGGTCTTTTTGCAAGGAAATGATTGGAATTCCTGGTACATAACATGCCTAATGAGTAGAACAAGGGAATCACAAAGAGGAGGTTTGTGTAATTCCTTTCATTTTATTCTTCCTGGCCCGGCTTTTTGGTGCGTAAATCTGCTTCGCATTGACGGCACTCAGAAATACGTTTGCTGCAGAGGGGTTTCTGTTTGCTGCCGTTTTACACCAGGATGGCCCCCTGATAGCTATGCTTGGCAGAAATCTTATCTTTCCCTGGCCAGACGCCTCCTGATTTTATTAATGCTCCCATCAGGAAGTGGAGCCTAGAGTTTTTCTTTACTAACAAACAAATTAGTCTTTGTATTTGAGTGGCTCCACCCCTCCTCCCTCTTTCCCCGGCTGCTGGAGAAGCTGGAAGAAAATTCTCAATGAAACAAAGAAGACATGCAGCTCGATGGCTCACGAGTGGAGCCCAGGGGCATTGGTGTTGATTGGGGAAAGCAAATACTATTTTCTACTGGAGTAATTGTTTCCGTTCTAAATTTGGAGATGCGAAACGTCCCTACAGGAACAAATATGGCCCATTCACAACCATAAACACTGCAATTTCTATTTTTGGTAGAATCATTTTAACAGAGCACATCAAACATGGGTTTTTATTTTAAAAAAATCCCGACTGAAGTGGAGTTAATATACTAGAAGGAACATTTTGTGAACGTATAAGCACATTCTGTGATTCCTCGTATGATTTCTACGTCATCTTCCGGTAGTCTAGAAAAACAGTCTGGAGGCAAAGTGTTTGTGCTGGGAGTGGAAACAGTTTAGCTCTTTGCTTTATCCTGTAGCTCCAATTAGACGGTGTTTTGACAAGACCACGAAAACATGTCTCTTTGTCTCATTGGATGGACACCGTCACAGTGTTGCTCATTATGACGGTGCCCTAAGCGCCTTTAAGAACATAACAGGTTTAACCTAAAAGCTTGTATGTCATGGCATTTCCTGAGCTGATTGTTGAACCTACTTTTAGACCGTTTTACAAATATATCTATGCAACCAGTAGGTAACGCTTCACTTACTCTATTTTCATAAAAATGGAACATACAGTTTAAGGGAGTTGGATGCTTTTGTCTGAGGTCAACAGAAGATTTGTTATTTTTTTTTAGGTTTGTGACTAATAACTGACTCCCAGCCAGTGGTATTTTTACCCCAGAGGGTACTTGTGCTGCTGTGTGAAGGAATGTGAAAAGATTGTGGAGTGACTCAGCTGATTTGTAAAGACAGAAATATGATTAATAGTCAGTTAGCTAAAATTGATCACCAAATGGAAAGAAATAGGGGAAATGGGTGAGAAAGGGGCTGTGGATGATTGAATTAAATCACTGAAGTAAACTGTTAAAATAATGAATAAGTAATAGATAAATGGATTAAATAGTTAACCATAAAAACAGCTGAAATAAGTTGAGATGATGGATAAACAGAGAAAAGTCTAGAACTGGTGAACACATTGATGAATTGTTGAAAATGTTAAACGTAATCACCAGAGGCTTGAAAAGGTTTGCTGAAAGTGCTGTTGAAGTGAGACTGCGTGGCTTTTTTTCTGCAGCAGAAACAATAATGTACCTTGTTGCCTTTACCCTTCTTACACTGGGATATTGAAATGTGCCCACAAACAAAGTAAAAAAAAACATTGGTCCTGCACAAAAGCTGTGAAGCTAGTGCAGAAAGTTACACAATTAGTCAAGCAGCCCAAATGCCACCTCTGAGTCTGTTTATATATCCAGGGTTTGCATTATGTATTTCTTTCAGATCATTGTTGGACCAGGTGTTATTTATTTTAATTTATGCTGATTGATGGCTGTTAGCTTACAAAGTGACTCACTACTTCCAGTGCTCGATGGAAGTCTGTTTCTTTGCTTTTATGACGAAACCTGTTGACACCTTGTTGCCTGGGGACACATATGACTAATCTGGCACATCTGAAACTGCATACAGTGTGCGTGTAATTGTATGTTTCCCTCTGATAGGGTTTCACGTGGTGTAGTAGGTAATATGCATGATTGATAGGAGTGCTGATCATCATCAATAATAAATGGTGTCTTTATTGCATGCGTATGTGCCTGCATATGGGTGTGTGCGTGTGGTGTGAAGGGATGCTCCAGGCCTTGTGGTTTCAAGTGTTGTTTTCTGAGAACAGAGAAATAGCTTATTTAAATGCTGGGGTTATCTGAGGTGAAGGACCAAATGTCTTCCAGAGAAATGCTGGGTTTGTATCTGGTGTGATGCACAAAGTGTATCAACATGTTAACTCTTGCATTTCAATGGGAAAACTAAGTGGCTGTTTCTCCCGTCACCTCTTTTTAAAATGTGTTCACCTCAGCTGACCTTGGTGAGAATATCTCCCTCCCTTGTTACAGTAAAAACTCCCTTCCTGGGAGGATGGTGAGAAGGAATTAATTTATTTCATGCGGTGTAGCATGTAAGTTGGTGTAACAGACCTGCACACAGTGGGTTTTTTTTTCACTCTCAGAGCTTTGTATTATTTTTCCATATGACAAACTGCCAGCAAAATACCAACTTTACCATACTAACAGGATCATATGCTTCAAGAAGATTATTTTAATGAAAACCTGTTGGCATACGCAATCTACATGCTGTAGTCCCCACCAAACACTGGTGAAATTCTTTGTATGATGCAAATTTAACACTGTAATACTTGTTTTTGGTTTACATGTTTCTCGATAAAGAAGATAGCACCGAATCTCCATGTGATGTGTCCTCTGTTTCTTCCAGTCTGTGGCCCGAGTATCGACATCCGAAATGACATTCATGAATTTAAGCGGCTTGAGAACTGCACGGTGGTGGAGGGCTACCTGCAGATCCTTCTCATCAACGACAAGACCAGCAATAACAGCCACCAGGAGGACTTCCGCTCCCTCAGCTTCCCAAAGTTGACCGTCATCACTGACTACCTGCTTATGTTTCGTGTCTCTGGCCTGGATAGCCTCAGTGTGCTCTTCCCCAACCTGAGTGTCATTCGCGGGCACAATCTCTTCTACAATTACGCTCTAGTGATCTATGAGATGACCAGCTTAAAAGATATTGGCCTTTACAACCTGAGAAACATCACCAGAGGGGCCATGCGGATTGAAAAGAACCCTGAGCTCTGCTACCTGGACTCAGTGGACTGGTCTCTTATTATGGATGCAGAGGTCAACAATATTATCAACGGGAACAAGAAGGCAAAGGAGTGTGACAATGTCTGCCTGGGGATCATGGAGGACAGCTCTCTTTGCCATCAGACGACCTTCAATGACAATCATGACTACCGCTGCTGGACCTCTAACCGTTGCCAGAAAGGTAACCCTGAACTCTGCAGTATTTTCTTTTTTTTCATTCTTTAGCCCAACAGACAATGCTTTTAATGTGACACATTCAATTTCGTCATGGCAATGTTTGTGGGATTTTTGCGCTATAGCAGAGCAAATGCAGACATGGCTTTGATCTAGCTCGGTGGTTTCCAGCATCAAAAACATTTTGAAATTGTACATTTCTTCACTAGTGAACAGATCCCATGAATCTATGCTGTGTTTTCCCTTCATTTCCGTCTGGCACCCGGATTGTCCATGGGCCAGTGCAAACATTTCCTCTCTGTTCATTACAGAGACCTTGTCTTTAGATCAGGCTATTTGTGGATGAAGGATGGCTGCAATATAGAGCACCAGGTATTAGAAAGGCATGCTCAGTTGAGGTTAAAGTTGCTCTGCCAAGAAATGAGGTAGTCTACCTGTCTGGACCATGTCAGCTAAATATTTGCCTGAGGGACATTTTGCAATTTATGAAAAGGGGTATATTGAAAAATCAGGGGGAGGGTCATTCTTGTTTAACTTTGGCCTTGCGGTAGGGTCATGCATTTTTTAAAAACAGTTCAGGGGAGGGTCATATTTTTTATGTATTACATTTAAATTCCTTCCATTCTGTAGGGTTGTATGAATTCATTTATGCATATTTGATGATTTGTCATTCGTACAGCAGGCGGGTGTAGCACCCTGTGGCGACATTACTTATCTTCACTATCTTTTTCACAGTTTTGAGAGTGTGAGACAGTTTGTGCTTTCAGACCAGAAAGTGGGACAGCTAGATCTGCTGTCTCATGCCTCTTCAAAACAACTCTATAAAGCACTTCAAGTCTTTATAGGCCAAAGATGAGCTTTTGACGATGATTTCCTGTGAAATTTTATGTTGTTGTCTGGCATAATTCATCTGCTATTTTTTATGATTTTAAATAACGTGTTCTTGTCTCTGTGGCTATTTGCTACCATTTGCAATATTGTTTTCAGCTTTTTGGGTTTGGGTCTGGGTCTGTTTTTAGTTTGTTTTTTTATTTGTATGTTTATGATGATGGTAAATCTTGATACTGAAGACACCTATTGTAACAAGATCTACTTTGTCAGGTGTCACAACCATACAAAAAATAGTCCTGGAACTTTAGAGGGAGCAACATGAAGGTCCAACATTGTCTCCTGTTTGAACTTCACTTTGGGTCAAGAAAATTAATTTCAAACTTAGAGTCAGGTCCGCATTTAAAAAAGAAAAAAAAGGCCCATCAGTGTGTGCATCAGAGGTTCCAGGTCTTTAACTAAGCGCAACTAAAAATAGCACATGATGCTATCTAGTTGACTATTCTTTATATGTTCCTCCAGCCCACTTTTGAGAACCCGTGTGCAGTTACTAGGCTCAGTTTGGAGTTGCAAATGCCCCTCTCCTCTCAGGGAACCACAGAATAAACAGTGGAAATCAAGCTTGCTGCTTTTCTCTATTGACCAAGCTGATCTCTATAGAAAAGCAATGGTGTTTACTGTTTGGATTCTGTGACCTGTTGGTGCTCCCTGTATGTTGTTATCAGTCACTTGATCAATATACACTGAAAATTATCAAGGTTTTGAATGATTGCCTTTGTTTAAAAAAAATCTCAAATGGGCATATTTTATAAATACAATACATTGTAAAAGGTGCAAATCGCCTGTGATGACTTTTTAGTCACGTCTGTTCTTCCCACACTAGCTGCTATGTGGTGTTTTCTGGTGAAACCCTCTGTTGTTCTCACAAAGCGGACTTGAGAAGCAGAGCCGGAGCATTGTTTGAACCAGTTCACTTCTCTCGGAGGCCCAGGCGAGGTCAGGGTAAAAGCATTCATCTAGAGGGCCTTGAGGTCTCAAGGCTGCAGATAAAGGGTCTGGGTTTAGCTACATAGTGGTAAAAAAGGAGGAGTTACTGAGGCAAAAATAAGACAGTGAAGCTAGAGCAGATCTGTGATGTCTTGTAATATTCCAGGCTTTGTGCCTGTCTTTGTTTTTATAAAGGTTTGATGTGTCTCTCCTCCCAGCTTAAGATTCCTCTCTCCTCCCCCCGCCCCTTTGTATAATTGCCTTGTTTTTCTCCAGTACAGATGTTCCTTCAAGGGCATGCAGTGGTATTCTAGTCAATACAGCCTGGTCTCCTCTTTAATTACACAACATGAAGAAGGAGGGATGTCTGCCTTGCTCACTACTTTAGCCTCTGGGCCTTTCCAAATGTTTGTCCACTCACCAGATACTGTTACTCACACCAGGTTGGGGCGATTTAGACAGGCTTCTCAGAAGTGAGCTTTAATATGTTGCATTAAATCTAAATTTACGACAGGATAGAAGTGAGTGGGAGTGACTGTGCAGGGAAGTGCAGATTGGAGCAGAAACTCTGGGTGCATTTTAGTGGCAGGCAGGGATGCATAGAGAGGCCCTTACTGAGAAGCTGCACGCAGGAGGAGGGGCATGGAGGGGAAATGTCAGACAAATGTCAAGCATACAAGCTCAACGGCAACCTCTCGCTGAAGGGCAGTGGACAGAGTGTTGAAAAAGGCCCCATTCCCCCTGTTGTTTGTTTTATTCCTCCTCTATCTATAACCCCCATGCTTCCTTGTATATCCACCCCATTTTCCTTGCTGTTACTTCCTCCTCTTTGGACGCGTTGTCTGTTCTTTTCTTCCTCACTGCCGCTCTCCACTTCACTTAGCCTCAGCCTCATCTCTGATTGTCCTTGTCAGTTTTTCTGCTGGTGTTTCTTTTTCCATTTTCACCTAACTCTTTTCTGCAGGGCCTATCAGGGGCTGTTAACAGCTCCGACTGTCAGATATCTCTCCATTGTTTACTTGTCGAAAGGCACTCAGTCACTCACTTGTGCGTGTACACACACACAGACACACACACACACACACACACACACACACACACACTGGTCAGAACCAGCAAGGGTGTTTGGCGAGGCCCGGGATCCTTTTGCACTTTCAGTTATGGGGGGATCCCGTGACTAAAAGAAGTGTGGCCTGCTTCAGATAGCCTTCTCAGGTCTCTGTGTGTGCTGCAGACAGGCCTGCCTTTTACTGGACCTGAGCCAAAAACGGATAGACAAGAGGCAGTTGCAATTAGGCAGATGAGCAGTAAGCATGCCGCTGTATTCATGCCTGGTCTTAGGGCCGGTTAGTCTTCATAGCTCCACTGGGAGGCACACACTCTCTTACCCGCCAGTTCTCACATAGCTCACATCTTTATGCAATAGAATATTCATTTATGGTATGCTCAGCCTTGCAGGCACTTCGGTTTGGTTTCTTACCCTGTCTAATTTAAAGGAGCATGTCTGCAATGCTTTATTTTTATATTAGTTAAAGTGCACATCGTAATACATGCATACCAAAACTGTTTTGGATTTTTTTCATTTTAAGCAAAGTGAAATTGTAATGGGACAGAAGGTTGTTTGGTGTCAATTTGCATTTTAGATTCTGAGCTCTAAGGTAAGGTGAAGCTGGAGCCCTGGCAGATGGGAGAGCTCTCCACCAGCCTGGGAGACTTTGCATTTACTTTGCATTTGGTAATATGTTTGCTCTCTCTTTGCAAAAGACCTACTTGATATCTCTGGCCTGAGTGCTCTGACCTGAATCCACTTCACAACAGAAGTGGGCTTTTCTTCTTCTTTTTTTTTTTTTTAAAAAAACAACTGTATAGCAAGTTCTCCCAGGCAGACACAATCTAGGATTCTTCCTGTTGATGAAGAATAGCGGCAATGATGTTAAATTTTCTCACTTACCCCAAAAACAGTAGATAGTCAAAATTTGCTTGTGTCACGATTCATTCTGACTTCTGTAGACTGTTTGTGGCATTCAGCCGGTCTTATCTGAATATGTGGCACTTAAAAATAAGGCAAAGGTGTTTTCTTATACAACCGGGCACTGTAGTTGTTAAAAATGAGTAAACAGATTTTTTTTTTCACTAAAGAAAATATACAGTGTCTCAAAGTCTGTGTTACAGATGGTGTTAGGTCTTCAGGTATTTGGAGGAGAGTTGGGGGGGGGGGCTGCATTTATTGTTCTTTTCTTGATGTTTGTATGGGCCTCTGGCCTCTCACAGTATATAATGATCATCTCTTCCCCAATAATTATAACTCTGTGGTGTGCAGTGTTTGAGTCTTTGAGTAATAGATGTTTTGTTTGGTAAATTAAGAGGCAGTGGTGATAATGTCACGGCTGCAGGTTTTATCCGTGCTTGCACCAGCTTTCTTATTGCTCCATGGATATTCAGCAGATGGCTAAGAAAATGTCTCAGAAGTTGGCATAACTTCATTTTGGAGTTGATGGTATGTCTTGATTGGATGTCCAAACAATCATTATTTAACACCTTTTTGCAGGGGTTAAACTACCCTCTTCCCAAAATCGCTTGTGTTTTATCCTGTGTTTTGACACGGTATGGTTACATACTGACTAACTGTTGCCCCAAGGATTTTTTAGAATCCAGCTTTACTTTTGGTAGACTGAGGAGAGGTTATGCTCCCCTTTTGCTCTCTGAGAGCTAGATTTATTGATATTTACACTTCTCATAACATGGAGCTGGAAGAAATGGGTCTGCCACTTTAAGTATATAAGGTAGAAATTCCTGCTGGCTTAGTCATTGCAGTTGCGAGGGGATAAAAGGGGGGGGGGAATACACAGCAGAGGCTGTGTGTAGACTACGCGTGCAAGGCCATGGAGAGACTATTTTATGTGTTATTTTGAATAAGAAATAGTTAAACTGATTTGTGCGTGTGGTCTGCTTTGTGTATGCAAGCAGTGTTGCGTAATATGGTGGGCCAAGTTCATATGATCGTGCCTGCCCCTTCTTTTGTTTAACCAACATCCAGCAGTGGATACAACAAAGCTTTTGAATATTTAATGGCTTCTGGAGCTTATCAAAGTCCTGTGGTTACAGGCACAGGAAACAGTGGGCTCAAATACCAGTCTTGAGAATCCAGTGCTTTCCTGGGGGCACACTCAGCACCATGACTAAGTTCCCATACATCCGCTGTTTCCACTGGGCATAAACTACTTGTCTGCGCTCTGCTCCAGTTTGTACAAACCTTAGACAGTGTGGCAGCGTTGGTGCCAAAGTGATCGGACTCATTCACTCCTACCATCACTAAAACCGCCACACTGACCACGGAAAAAGCACATCTGTCATGGTATTTCTTGCCATGTTCACTATATCACTGTATCATCACACCTCCAAAAGGAGTGAGTGTGCCTGTGTGGTTGCTCCCAAGTATTTGAACTACAAGAGGACGTAGTCAACATGCTCCGGCCCTGCTGACACTCCGTGTCTTGCCTCTATTATTTCCCATGAGAGCAGGATACTATTGATTCACAGTGTTACAACTCTGTGTTGTCACTGAAATAAATACATTAGAAAGCAAACAAAGCTCCCTACACGGCAGCCCTTTGTTTTCTTTGAGTTCTCAGATGTCTCTCCAAACCAAGGGCAAGAGAAGCAAAAAACCAGCCATTAATTGGTTTTGGTGTGCGTGTGTGCGCGCCTGTATGTGTGTGTGTGTGTGTGAGAGCGATACAGAGGAAAGAATGTCTTCTCTTGTCTTCGTCTGCTTCAGGTGGGGCGAGACAACAACCTTTATGCCTCTGAAATTATTTTCTTTTTTATCAGGTATTGATTTTTCACAATATTGTCTTCACATTTCGCTCTGATAGGCTAGCAAATTTTACTTATTCCAGCACATTTCACAGACATTATTTACATTAGCCTTTTATGAAAGAATAGTTTAGTAATATGGTTATTTTCTTTCCTCAAGACAGTTTATTTACTGTAGCACCCGCATGTTTAAGGAGTGTTTAATGTGTTCAATTTTCATTTTCTAATTTAATTAATATTAATTACAGCCAGTTGTTGTTGTCTATCAGCATCATTCCATCTAAATCTCATCACCCACCCTCCCTTCTTCTCTTTCCTTTTCCGGGCCTTTGCCACATTTTCCTCGGTCTAGGTTACATTCATAAATGTCATACTCAGGACCCGTTTGCACATGATGTTGGTACATTTGCCCAAGCAGAGACCTTCTTCACTGAGTACCCAGAACCTGAGCCCTCTTAAAGTAAAACTCAGTTTGGTTACAAATAGTTGTTCTGCTCAATTGGTTTTATTGGTTGCCTTTGGACTTTTGAGGGGCCCGTGGTGTGATTGGTCAGAAAGGAATTCATTTTTCCTCAGACTTTAATATGTTTTGAGTTTCATGCAAAGACAAAATTGAAACATATATTATTTCGCTTTGCTGTTTGGGCCAAGAGTGGTGAAAAGCCACAGACACGTGTTGACTGCTGTTACTAACTTTTAATGTCAACAACAGTGTCTTTCTTGGTTATTTAGAATTGATTGCCAGTTTGCAAAGTTTCACCAAGTCATGATGACATGCTTATACAGTGTGCTATTGTCCATGTATGAACAGCAAGGCTTATTGTCCATTGATGCCTGACTCTGTGAGTTTATCCGACTCCTGTCCTCTGCGGCCTACAAAGGTCTCCTCTCAAAGCACTGACAGATTAGCCTCTCTTCCTAGGATTGCTCTCATGGACTTGATTGACCAAAATAGGACCTGTGTGTCTTGCTGCCAGCCTCCAAAGAGACTGACTGACACACTTGCATTCACATCCAAACATACAGCCACTCACACAGACATATGCTCTCTTCTCTCACGTGCCATCGCTTTTGACAAATTTTCCTCAACTTGTGCCCACTGTGACTGTGCCTGCTGTGTTCATGTGTGTAAGTGTCAGCCCAGTGTGTAATGTGTTTCCAGCCTGTTTGATGCCTATTTGAGCCACCCAGTTCCTCTAGTGTTAGGCTGCCTGCTGCCTTCTGGCTGCGCAGCTCGGAAGCTGTGACTCATCCTTTGCTCTCACCACTCATTCATAAATCTGCGTGAATACTATAACTTCCGTCGGGCACCCCGAGCTCTGTGGTAGGTTCCCCTCAGTCCTGCTTTAAATGGCAGGAAGGATGAGGGCTATCGCCACCTCTTAGTGACGCCTCTCAGAGAGGTGCGAGAGATGAGTGCCCGTGTCTGCTGCCCGTGCCTGCCCTTGGCGCCTTAACTGTGCCTCTGTCTGCCTGCCTCCCTCAGCTCTATGCCTCCATATAACTCAGGCTACAGCAGCCATTTACTCATTGCTAGGCTGGCTTGGCTGTGGCTCCTGAGAGATAATGTGCCATGCCTGCAAGTAAGCTCCGAGAGCATGGGTTAATTCCACAGCGGAAAAAAGAAATCTCCTGCTGACAAATCTCTCCTGCAGAGGTGAGGATGTACGCTGGCATGCCGCAGAGAGAGGAGAGTATCCTTTTTTTTTGCCAGAATAGTTAGTTAGGTTCACTCAGGTCACAGAAACACTGGTCCTCTATTCTCTTCCCTTTAAATGTGTGGTAAGAAGACCAAAGGGGGGATCTGAGCTACTCTGTCTACCTTCCCCTCCACACATGGCTGAAATGTGTGTACTTCTTTAAAAACTGTTGGCTTCTGTTTGTTTTCTTGCATTACTTCTATCAACTTTGAAAAAAACAAAACAAAACGTATAATTACTAAAGAGCGGTTTTGTATCCTGCAGCTGCTTAGCTAACGATGAATCATGGATCTTATGGTTGTGTTTGTACGTGTCTCTTTTGTGCGCACACTATCTATAAAAGAGATATCGAGCAGGCCTCAGCGTGCCAGCGGTGTTTTGCTGTCTGTTCTTTTTCGGAGCATGTGCGCAATGAGGAGATGAAAGGACATAATAAAATTACAAAGGAAACCTCATGAATTACACAGCTAGATGAAATGCCTCTGACAACCGCACACTTCCCTTTACGCCCTTTTTTTTCCAAGTTCCCTATTTATCAGCATGAGGATTTATATTATAGTAGTTTGAAACAAAGTTTGGATCAGGTTGGCTCTCCCCCCGTGTGACTTTCAGTGTCAGCAATCGATAAAGGAGTCTAACTTGTCTAACGTCATTAGCCTGCTTTCTGTCAGTGGCTTAAAATGACCTTGACCATGTCTGGTGCCTCCCCTTCCCTCTCTTCTTCTTATTTGGGTGGGATCCCCAGAGTCCAGTACAGTTGTCAACACGCATCCTAATGGGCACAGGTGGCTGGGGCTCCTCTGCCTTCTCCAGCCCTTTTGGCATGGTTCTCTTGGCAGACCAGCAGCTCCTTGGCCATTCGCCTCAATGGGCCACTCCAAAGCAATAATCAGCAGTTGGTGCATTGTTAGCATTGGGGTGGCCCCAAGATGAATTATGGCTCTCAACTTTGAAATATGGCTACTTCTGAAATCCAGCAGCGTGTGAAGTACTGATCAGAATTCATTGCATTTCTTCCTCCGACAGGCGCGGATACAAATGCAGCTTCATTCATAAAAACTCTCAAAGTGATGACATGTTGCTAGGTCATCGCTAGTTCCCAAGTCATTGGCCACAGTGGAGCAATGTCCAACAAGGGATGCAGAGGGGGGTGGTGCGTGTCAGTGAATGCGTGGGGGGTTGTTGGATGAAAGAAAGCTCTGCAGCTGTATTGCACTATGCAGCAGTCAGACAGCAGCTTGTTACTGTGTCAGATAAATATAGAGGTCTCTAGAGCTCTGCACTGCAGCTCTATCTCTGCTCGCTGCTTAAAGGACGGGAAAGGCCGCGTCACCTGGGAGATGCCACTATCCTCATTCATCCTCACTAAATTGGCTTTAGATTTGCAGGACATTAAAGATTATTGTGAATCTGTGGGGATAGATAGGGTAAGGTGAGGCGACAGGACAGTTATGTCTTTGCTGTCCCATAACCCCAAAAGGTAGCCTGCACAACAACAAAGTGTTGACCAATAAGATCACCAGAGAGATTTATCATTTGGAAAAGGACTAGAGCTAGGTAGAGTTAAATGATTTAAAAATCTATTTTTTTAAAAATATTTTCTAAGTTTTGTCAACATATTACCTTTTCCCTGATCTTCTCAAAGCTATCGCAAAGTGCCATCTGACAACACACTGAGCTCAGTACCTGTCATGATATCATCCATAGCACTTACAGATTTATTGTGTTTATTGACTTAAAAGTTAAGCACATAGTGAATGATGGCTTTGCTAATTCAACAACAAGTTTGCTTACTGACCCCCTGAGTTTGTATTTTGGTCTGTGTGCGTCTGTGCATCCGCCTATAACAGCCTGGCTCATGAGGTCTGCTGATAGAGCAGTAAGTACAGCCTGTTGGAGGGTAAAGGAGGAGGTGCATTAGCACTCCTTTCATCTGTTCCATCCTCTTGTGTCTGACGAGAGCACAGTGGTTGATAAGCGTCCAGCATGCCTTTGAAGTCCCAGTCGGGACTCGTCCCCTTCAGTCCAATGCTCCCCCCCACCGCCCACTTCCATTAGTGCGTCAATTACAGAAAGAAGGCTTGCAGGCCTTGTTTGCACTTGAGTGTGAATCAGGAATGTCTCCTTTCTGTGGCTGTCTGATAAACATGTTAGACACTAGCCTACAGTCTCCATGTAAACATCACCCATTGTCATTCATATTTTATTACTCACACTTGTTTGCTCAGCGCAGGCGCTCCTCTGTCATTCCAAGCTTTAGCTTTTGTTCTGTTGCACCTCTCCTTTTATGTATGATCTGTTTAAAAGTGCCTAATTTACTTTGGATGAATAAGTCAAAGTTCACGTTTTCACCCCAGGTGAAAAAAAAAAATACAGGTGTATTTACTGAGTTGTGGTCTGTTTCTCAGCCCTTCCCAGGTGTAGGTCTGTCCTATATGTGCTGTTAGCACTTTTCCAGACCAGGCATGTACTTGCTTGTAAGAAGCTTGTTATTGCATTCCACCTACCTCCCTGCATAATATATGGTATTAACTTCCAGCCCTTTGCTTTGTGTCTCCCTTGGTCTGCCAGTGTGTGAGGTAATCACACTGATGTTTGTTTTCAGGAAAACGCCTTAAACGTTGTCTTGCTTTAGTTTCCTTTAAAATCAAATACTGGTCAAAAAAAAGTAAAGCCGTTCACCTTGAATGCTTTAATTATCAAGGCCTGATGTGTAATTCAGGTGTTCACTTCGTTTTTTTGACCAGCATATATTTCAGTGGTGTGTTTGAATCTCAGCGACCTTCACCTCAAGCTAAAGGACAGAGGTATATTTTCCTGAAAATCTTGTGAATGTGATAACTTGGGAACGATCTCACCTAGGATCCTCAACTTCACACCATAGATGCATACTGTTCGAGCTAGACCCATCAAACGTCATGCACTTGTTCACCGACTTTACTATAACAGCACTTTCAACCCCCCTTCCCCCTGTTATGAATCCAAAACAGCCGAGCGTTGGCACCCGCTCAACAGTGCTCTTGTTTTTTTCTTTGGTTATGATTAACAAAACTAGGAAATCTTTTGTTCCTGCTGTTTTGTTCATGATTGTTCTGAGAAAGCAGCGCCTTCAATTGCTGTTGTTTCTACCACATGTTTTATTTACAGTAAAGATTTCAGAGTGTTTTTTTTTTCCTTTGTCTCTTTTTCAATACTGCAAACTGACTTCCTGTTTTGGAATATTATAACAGCTGAAATTGAGTGTGCTTTTAAAATACTTGCAGGCTTTTAACATTTTTTTTCCTGTTTGGGAGCTCAAAAACAAAAGAGTGGTTTTCCCCATAACAGCACATCCCTCAGTCAACAGCAGCTTTTCAAAGGGCTAGGAGTAACTCATAATACTTAGCTTAGTGTTTAAAGTAAATGTCAAACCCCACCTCCAGATGTGTGTCATCCTGAAAATAAACCAAGGACCAAAGGTGCATGAGAAGGGATGTGTGACACTGCCTCTCAGCATGTACTGTACCTACTGTATGTATGTATATGCTTGCGTGCTCAGACAGAAATAGCCTTTGTTTAATTAGCTGTATGACGTGCATGTTTTTGCTCTGCATATGTGAGTCATTCATCCACACTAAGGAACCATTTCCTCAGGCTTAAATCTATGCATGTAGAGGTTTCGCTCCCCTTTCTTCTGGTTCATGGCTTTTTTTTTTTTTTTTTTCCAGATGAGTGGTTCATTTTGTTTACATCATAGCCATTAAAGCTGGGGTAGGCAACATGTTTTTAGCATCATGGAAAAAACAAAACAACAATAGCCTTTCAGGGTATTGTAATTGAAGCGTTCTAAGAAGGAACTAAACTCCTCTACCTCCTCTTCTCTCTGTTTCAGGCTTTAGGAAATCTAGTCTGTGACAAAGGACTTTGGTCAATTACATGTATTTTCAGACAAAATCAGATGAGTCAGTGAAAGTAGTATAAAGAGCAAAAAAATTCCACAAAGAAAGTCAAGCTGAAGTAGAGTTCTTCCTTAGGAAAGCAGCATTTGAATCCAATATGAATCCAGTGTGTTGACTCATTCTGTGCTACTGGTTTTGGTCACTGCCTGAGTTTAGACAGAAGTTTCACAAACTACAGTGAAGATCCAGCATGGAGAAAGCTAGAAGAAGGGCATCCAGTGACAGGGCTTATGCTTAACAGAGAACAACACTCACAGTAAAATTTTCCCTTGTGGTTGGTACTCGTCTTGGCTTGCCCACGGCACATCATGAGGTGCTCAACTCATAACTCAAGTGATTAATTTTATAAACATAAATGACTTTTCCAGTTTGCATAATACCAAATAAAATCAAAATGAGGCTAATGTATGTCGTTGTTTGAAAATTGTAAATAACTTTGCCTTTGTATTTGATCCCCCCCCCCGATACATGCTGCATTTTAATAATTAAGTTTTATTTTTAGCCTTTCAGTCACTTGGCTGACATTGACCTGTTTCAGGTTACGCTAGAGCTTTACAAAAATCTGCCGAATGTGTCTTTTTGTCCTAAATTTTGCTGTTTATGCCAAAATTCATTTTTCATTTGAAGCATTCTGCACAGTTTACTCAGATTAAATAAGCTGACTCAAATGCCCATTTGATGCTTCTCTGGTACAGTATAAATTTATATATATATATATATATATATATATATATATATATATATATATATATATATATATATATATATATATATATATATATATATATATATATATATATAATTTATATTTATATCTTGAAGGAATTTTTACTTAAAGGCTGTTGTTTGTTTATATGCACTTATAAATATGCACTGACTGGTGTATGTTCTGAATGACAATAAAGTAGCTATTCTTTGCCTTCAGTTGTCTTCTTATTTAAACTGAACACCAGTCCACTGTGCTGCTGCAGTGTATGCTTCTTACATAGCATGCCTGTGTTGCGGAATCAGAGGGCTGTGGCATCTAAGCATCATGCGTTCCACTGTGCTGGCTCTGATTTTTACTTTTTTACACAGAGGTTGATTGGGGTATGTTTGTCCACGCTGTGGATAAGAGCAAAAAGAAAAGGAAATAAAAGTGTGCTATTCCTGCCTGGAACAGGAGAGTGCAGTGGGGAAAGACACTTAATTTTAACACTTAGGTGTACACTGATGAGAGTGGTGAGATCACTGAGAGTGCCTTTTTAGAACATTATGGATTGTCTTTGAAAATATCGGATTTGTGTGATGAAGCAGGACTCCTCTTTGTTGTTTAAGAACAGTGGGTATACAGACTCTGTGAATGGCTCACATTGTGAGCCACTGTGTTGGTATCAGTGGCTTTACTGGCAAACAGACACAGAGTCAGATATGCCAGTCCCTGGCCTGCTCTGTGGAACTGTAGTATTATTAGTATTCTGTATCTCTGCAGAGGTCCTGCACACCTCAGCCTGGTGAGAAGCTGGCATATAGAATCCCAAATGAAGACTGGTTTGTTTATACACCTTTCTGTGCACTGAGTTTTAATTACGTGAAAGTGGCTGGTGTACAGGCATGTTTGTCTAAGTAAACATAATATTTAAGACCGGCAGGGATAGCCCTGAGAATTTGACCTTTTCTAGTCACTGCAGGATTAATTTAAGCTCTTGGAATTAGGATTTAATAATTTTCAATTTAAATGTTTTTTGCTATCTTTATATAAATTTGGCACTTTTTAATTATTGTGTGTAGACACACACACACACACACACACACACACACACACACACACACACACACACACACACACACACACAAAACCCCCAGTAAAACAGTGTTAACCCCTAAAACTCAATCTGTGTGTGCTCTTAACAGATTTTAACATTGTATATTAAAATTGGGTAAGTGTGTATTTCTATTCAAGCCACATGGCAGCAGACACTAGCCCAGTGTTATTTTGCATTGGAGTGTATGTAAATATCAGAGGGGGTTGTTATTTCCTAGCATGTAAGTACGTGCTCTGCCCAGTGTGCAATTCGGTGCCGCCATGGAGACAGACACATCTGCATCTGGCGCGTCACTTAGTGCCTGCGGGTGTCAGAAAATGCTGCACACAAGCTTGTGTTTAAGCTCTTGGCTCCGGTGCAGTGGGAGGAAGCGGCCTCTCGGGGCACAGCAAAGAAAGCTTGCGCCGTCGCCTCTTTTTAAGTGCAACAACGGAGATGTCGCTCTTGATTTATGGAGTATGAGCTGGGCGGGTCATGTCCTGCCAGAGAGGCTGGCTACTTGAGAAAAAGAAGGGGAGGGGAAAAAAGTCGAGAGTAGAAAAGGTCTGAGAAGAAGCAAGTGAGGTGGAGGTTCACGCATGTCCACCCAGCAGTCGGATCACACCCAGACTGACATCTGTACAAGCCCAAGTTAAGATCAAAAATGTTTGTGACTCCCATGGTCCCAGAAATACCCCCAAAACTCTGATCTCTGACCAGGCTTCTCATTAACTAATCACTATCAGCTTAGGCTGCTGGAATGTTTGGCAGTGAAAATTTTAAATTGTAACTAGAAAATGATATAAGTAACATCAGTGTGGTAAAATCCTTTCTGGAGCGGACTGTTTTTTGTGTATATCTATAGGTTGTGTTTGTGAATATATATATTATTGTGTTTGGCTGAACTGTGGGAAAGGGCTGTGATGTCAGGGTGACACACAGAAGCATTGTGCTTGGAAGTGTGTTTGTGTGCGACATTATTTCTCCTACCCTCTTTTCATTTTTTTTTCTGCCTCTGACACACCCATTCCAGGAATCTCTGGTGGTTTTTACCGACTTCAACTTTCTCATGTAAACTTACCCTTTGAATGGCCCAAATTAGGGCTACCATGCTGAAGATTGATTCAAGATATTGGTGACGGGCCACTGTGGGGATGGTCTGCAGCGCGGCATTTTTTCTGACATAGCTCAATGGAGGAGGTCTCGCATGTCTGCCTTTGTGGTGGAAAAGGCTGTGTTTGTGTGTGTGTGTGTGTGTGTGTGTGTGTGTGTGTGTGTGTGTGTGTGTGTGTGTGTTTTAGGAGGTGGAGTAGGGGGTGGGTGGAGGCTGGGCCTAAAGAAACAACGGCGACTGCTCTTGAGTATGTCGCCTGTTCCCAGCTTCTTGGCAGTAAACTTGATCAGAAAAAATACACACTCTGACTTTACAATGCAGGCCTTTGTCTCTGGTCGGCATCGGAACTGTAAACCATTTTGGAAACTGTTTCCAGCTTATTAAAACGTTTCCAGACCGTGACTGTTCAACCAGTGCGTTTTCCAGTTAATTGCTTGGCATCCTTCCCCATCTTAGGTCTGTCATGGGCATCTTCAGAGAGTAAAGATTGCGGTTAGGATTAACCATTGGGCTTCACCGCTATTCACTTTCTCCTCTCTCTACCTCCCCATGCCCCAGTGGCTTTGATTAACTGTGAAGATCATAAGCCAGTTCAAGTGTGGCCTCATACCCTCATTGCCCAGTGTCATTGTTCTAACTAAACTGCTCTCTTCAGCAGGAATGAATTAGCCTTTGTGTGCCTCTTACAAATAGCCATTAATGTTCTGTTAGTTTAGTTTGGACTCTATTTAAGTTAAATCACAAGCACTATTAGGCAGAGCAGGGGATTACAGACTTGCACTTGCTGCTAATTGTCAGTGGAATTGGAATTACAGTGTGAGAATAATTTGATTTCTGTGTTTGATTTTTTGGCTCAGATGTGTTTATTTAATCTGAGTATTGGCTGTCGTGCCTGATATCCCTTCTGAATGGATCTCTTGGCGATAATAGGTGCATGGCCCCTGTGTGTTGGATACAGAGGGTTTTTTTTTTTTTTTGCACATCTTGCGAGCTTTTCTGTATTTATACCTGTCACTACTGTTTGAATGACCACAAATCTGCTAACTTAGTTTCCTAATGTGTTCTGTTCCATTAAACTCCCAGAAGAAAACATCTCAAATGGAATAAATGAAAGCATGGGGATGTTACTGAAAAGAAAGCGCTGTTCTTTGATTTCACTGCGTTAAGTTGGTTCCACCTAGAAAATATATCCTGATCCGTGATTGGTCACTTGTGGTTTCTGATGCCCTGCAGTCTGTAACCTCTGAGCCATCTCTTTTTACAGTTGTATTTGATAATTCTTAACACTTTTTGAACTCAACCTAAAACCAACATGAATGTCTCCTTCCTGAAATTCTAGATTTCTCTTGAGCTTTGCCATATTTATATTTTGTCTGTTCTGTAACATTTTACCCCTTCACAGGGTTACTTAAGTTCAGTCCTGTGGCTGGCTTCCCTGTTGGCATTCTTGTCGCATACTGAAGATTCCTCTGTCTATGAGAGCGATAAGGAGAGGAGATACAATGGTAATGAGGAATGGGAGATGTCACTGAGGGCAGACAATGGACAGATTCAGTTAAATGAGCCAACTGATATTGACTCAGGCTTACTGCAACTTATCATCTAATTGCCACAGTGTTGGTATTATTCCCTGGGTGATGTCATGTGATATGCCTTTGATATATGCCTTTGTTAAGGCATGTTCAGGACGGTGCTTGCTTTAGGTGCTTTTGCAGGACACAGCATGTAGGGGGCTGTTGTTTTCACTGTATGACCATCATGGAGAGATGAGAAAGAATACCTTTTGTTTCCTTATTTCTTGCTTTGTCTGATAAACTCTGACCATCTCTGTAGCTGAAGACATCATCAACTCTTCTCCCACTACACTTTTTACTTTCTCATCCTTCTGCTGATCCTCACCACAATTGCTGCTAACCTGGAAGACCACCTCTCAGCTTGTGGGCACTGTTGATGTATTACCCCAGATTTTAAAAAATGCCTTAGTCTGGGCAGGGATTACATAAAATACTAGTGTCTTTGCTGTTGATTTCCAGTGTTACAAAAGGATCACATTGGTGTCTTTACATAATGTCACAAACAGAAAGAGGACATAACCCCTATCCTCTAAAAACTTCATTTCTCCCTGCCTGTCATCCTGTTCACACCTATGGTGAATCATTTACTCGCGCTTCTGTAGCTGTTTTCACACAGGAGCTTCGGACAATTTCAGAAGAACCGGAATGAGATATTTTCCACAGTTGTCCTTTCTCACATGTAGCATGCTGGAAAAAACAGTCTGTTTTCAGATACAGTTGCGCTCCTGCGAGTACTCTGCGTGGTTTAAGCAAGGGAGCTGCAGGAGGCACCACACATGACTTCAACTCACTATTGATTAATGCACCTTAATATTAACTGTGCCAGCTGTACACCAGTGCATCCCAGCATCATATGGAATTTGTACTTGGAAGCTGGAAAGTTAAAGACTGGTTAATGTCCAGACCAAATGTGTCAGACATGCTGGGTGAATTTGGAAAGTCAGTATCATTAAAGAAAATAAATCTGCATCCCTTTTCCCTGTTGTTGCTACTGTAGTTTGCAATCACATGGAAAATATAGACGACGTCTTCGAGGTTGTCAAGTTGAGCTTTGTTTGTAAGACACTACTTGCTTTGTAAGGCTTCATACACCAGACTAACAATAGACTAAAGTAAAAAAAAAAGAGAAAAAAAGAAAAGCTTTTCCCATATCTAACACCTCACAGTAATCCTTATTTAGAGATGTGTTTACACTTTAACCCATATTTCTCAGCATGCATTTGTGAGGTTACCTAAGGCCCTCTAGAGGGATACAGCTCAAATAAAGAATGCATGACGGTAAGTGATCCGCTGGCATGTCACTTACACTCAGCTCAGCTCAGCTAGAATGTGGTGTTCAGCCTCTAAGACACCAACAAATGAATTTATTTTTAGACAATCCCACTTCTTATTCTTCTTAATAGTGATTCGTGGGTGATGACACATCTATTAATTTTATCATCTTGGGATACTTAGCTATATTGGAAAAATGCAGCATTCGGTGGACACACAGGCTCGACACAGTCGGTGTGGGTATGCTTTTTTTTTTTTTATTGGTGCCACTTTCCCTCTAAATTAAAGGTTTTCTTCTCTCATATTGACCCGTGGTGTCAAATGGTCCTATGTCTCAACTGGTTCTAACTCTACACATCAAACACTGTGTGTGTGGACTTGGCTTAGAGCTGTATGGAGTGTTGATGGTTTCTATGCATGGCAATGGTCCAGCTGTGTTCCTGTTGTTGCTCTGGGTTTGTCCATCAGTGTTTTTCCTGAACATTTGGAAGAACATCATGTTATATTTTCTTTTGCCTTCTGCCAATGAGGCTATGGGATTGGTTCCATTTATTTCATTAATTTATTAGTATTATTTTTAATTCAATAATTTATTTATTTTCCCCATTAATGTCATTTTTTTTTTTTTATAGAAGGATTACTCAAAATGTTATGGGCCAATTTGTCCCAATTTCAAATAATTACCTGCATTCATTTTTTCCCCCCATTATGACATAGGGCAAAATTGGACATTTTGCATCATATTTTCACAACAGATAATGGAAAGGCTAAAATTTGGAGTCATTGTCTTTATTTTATTAAGAAAATATTATAAGCTAACATGGATACAGAGATCCTTCTCGATCTAAGGATTGGATTTATGCATTTTCCATCTTTCTTAATATTCTTGTTGTCCTTATTATTGCTATTGCTAATAAGTGATTATAGTGAAAAAATTTTATTTTGCATTTTGGCTGGGTTTTTTTTTCCTTTTCAAATAAGAATTAATTGAGGTAGGCTTCAGTCTCAACGCACCCACACAAACCAGGTTTCAGTGTTTTGTCGGTTTCATCACAGGATTTAATTAATGAGCTGGAATTTAGGTGTTATTGCAGTTCAGGTGCAATTAAGTATGTTGAATTCCACAAATTTCTACAAATGTTTAGACTGCTGAACCCTTTGAAGTCCCCGCAGGATTGACAAGAAGCTTTTCTGCTCTCCCTGTGATCCGAGGATAAGTGGGATGGATGCCTTGGAACCATTTCCCTTGTTTAAATCTGTAACTGGATTAGAGGTACCCTCTGGAGAAAGGTGCTATAATAATACAGCATTACTGCACAACAAACCCTGCCTGCATTGCTCTCATAAACTCTGCAAACTGATGCTTTGGGTGACAGAACTGCAAGATCTCCCAGATGTGTTGGAACAACAAAAAACAACAACAACAACAACATGGATCACTGCTGGACACGTGTGGCTGTTTTGACACAGGCATTCAATGCCGTGCTCTCCTGCTTACTCTCATGCTTACACCATTACCATTCACAGCTGACCCCCAAGGAAGGAAGAGGATACAGGGAAAATGTGGTTTTGCAAGAGAGAATGAAAAAGTCAGACAGTAGTAACTCCTCAGTGAACTAAGGAAACAGCCAGAGTCCTTTGGGTCTTCCCTGACAGCTGCAGCAATCTGAGAACGCGAGGCTCACCTCTGAAGCAAGAGGGAGAGTGCAAGAGCAAACACAGCCATCGGACAAAGTGGGGTTAAGAGCCTCCTGTCATGTCCCATTATGTGTTTCATTTACAGCAGAGACACTGAACACACAGGGACAAATTATCCATCAAGCAGTGATCCAAACTCAACTGCTTTCAGTCTCCGCACGCATTTGCACACAGGGACAGACACGTACACAGTTTTACAAAATGGCCCTGACTATCACATGTACAATATACTGTTCCTGCCCGTGCACAAAGAAAATCCCTGAGCTATCAAAGACAATTAATTTAGTCATTTATCTCTCAACGCTGTCTGGTTAACAACAGGGTAAACGTGGGAGGATGGAGAGCAGAGTGTAGGTACATTGATGAGAAAGGTCTAACGAACTCTGCACTAATGAGTGAGCATGTTCTTCGGCAACTCTAAATTACAAGAGTGTTGTGGAAAATGCAGTCCTGAGGTTGAAACACACTCTTTGCAGGGAGCGCTCACACCTACTCTTCATTTATAGCCCCTGCCTTTTGCACCTAAGGCATGGATTTTTGAACCATTCTCTATAAACCATAGAGTTGATTGTGTGGGAAAATCCTATTAGATGAGCAGTTTCTGAAATACTCAGACCAACCAAACTGGCACCAAACATCGTGCCATGTTCAAAGTCACTTAAATCACCTTTTTTTCCTCCATCCCAATGCTTGGTTTGAACTTGCAGGTTGTCTTGATCCTATTTACAGGCCTAAATGCATTGGGTTGCTGCCATGTGACTGGCTGATTAGAGTTTTGCATTAATGAGCATTTGAACAGGTGTATGTAATGAAGTGGCTGGTGAGTATACATGCACATTAGATTTAATAGTTGACTCAGAGCCTTTTTAGCACTTGTAAACTTGTACATTTGATGTGTTATGAGGATACATGTGCATGTTTTAACCCTCTGAGGTCTAAGTCATTTTAGGTGATAGTCCTAACCCTACCCCTATATTTTGGCCAAAATGTACTTTTTTGTTATACAAGTTAGATTGATTATTTTCTTTGTTCCCTAATTGCCAAGACTTGGAAGTACAATTCAATAAAAATACAAATGACATATTCTGATTTCCTACACTTAGAATTAGGGTTAGGGTTAGGCTTGAGGTCATCACAAATGACAATTTAGACCTCAGAGGGTTAATTCTTTGAGGTTTAATGAGGGGACCCAAGCACAGGTCCTCTGCTGTTGTTGTGATTTGATTTTGGCGGTTGGTGGAGCAGATGGGAGGGATGTCTGGAGGTTGGAGTGCCTTTGGTGCTCCCTCCCTCAAGTGGGTGGGTGTGTGTACGCAAAGTGCTCTCCAGTCTGTCTTTAGGAAGATAGACAGCTGGTCAAACAGGCTTACGAGAGCAGTGGGCAGTCTGGTCTCTGACTTAAGCCCATTAGTCTTTACTCCTCATTGGTCAACAGCCTCAAGTTAAAAACTGTTTTGTAATGTTCTGATGGGTGAATATTGTGGAACAGTGAGGATATGTTCTCTGTTGGCCAAACAGTGGCAAAAACCATTAAGAAAGCATTATTGGTTCATGTTCTACCCTGTGCCAAAGGTTGTGTGTGTGTTGTTGTGATTGAGTGTGATGGGGTGTACTGTGAGGGTAGGGCCCCCCTACCCTGCCCCTGAATGTATGCAGTTATGTGGTTGTGTTGTGCAGCACGTAGGCTTGTGGAATGCCTGACCGTTCTGCTGCTTCCCTCGTGGCGGGTGGCCTCGGCGGTTGGAGCCAGCAGAATGGGTACCAGGAGGGCGCAGGGGCGACACAGGGATCAGTGTAATGTGCTCTTGAGTTGGTGTTTTTGTGTCTGTGTCAGTGATACAGAAAGATCAAGATTTAATTCCATGGGCAAACCTACCTTTTTTTTTTTGCCTTTGAGACATTCCTTCTGGCACTTTTCATCCAGCCAAACAGACAAAGTTAGCTCAGCATCAGGATGTCACTTATTAGCTAATGTAATATAACACCAGCTATGACTGTGTCTGTTACCCTGCATTGGACAGAGAAAACAGAAAAAACATTGTATTACACAAGAAGCACAAAGAACAAAGGAGAATATTGACTTACACACAAAGGTCTGATTTTTTTTTTTTTTTTTTTTTTTAATTCCAAGAAACCTGCCTCTTCAATGTGACATGATGTACCCCGGCTGGTGAAATGATTTACTTATACTGCTGTCTCCTTTGGCATCTGTATCACTTCTCTTTATATATAAGCCAGCAGCTGCTGGTCAACCAGAGAGTGCTATTTTATTTGAACATTGGCCCTACTGTGGGCACCAGGAATGCCTCAGAGTTATTTGAGAGCAGACATATAATTATACCATTAGACTGACAGTGATGTTCGATGAGAAATACTAGTGTTTTATTTTGCTTGCGCTAATCAAAGCTGATCTCAATTTCTGCTTTAGGGGGGTTACAAATGGTTGTGACATCCAGATCGTGCTCTCCTCCCTTTCCATCCTCTTTTTCAGTCTCTGTGTGAAACCAACTCGTGCAGGCTTCTGGTCAAAGCACACATGTGCTTGACGTCACACGGGCTACTTGTGGGCTGACGTAGGTGTTCAGACTCGAGCCATATCAGAGGGGCGAATGGGCCCCAGTCAGCGTTGCTGCCTGGTAGCACAGTCTACAATGGCTCCTGTTCAGACCTCATGTCCCATGCCCCATAACCACAAATGATGCTTATGTGTGTGTGTCTGTGTGTGTCTGCGTGCGTGTCTGTGCTAGCTTCGGCTATCTAATGCCAGACATATCTGATGCAACAGCGGATCAAGGGATCACTATGTCATTTCTGAGAATAGTCCGTATCCATTCACTCCGGGAGAGAAAAGTGTGGGTTGACAGAGCCAGATGTTACTAGATTAACAGCTGTCCACGGCCTCTATTGTCTGCCACATCATGTCCGGCTGTAAGAAGACAGAAGAACAAGAAAAGACAGGAACTGTAAACTGGACAGATGGACAAGTTATTCCATCATTTCAGCTTATTCTGCACAAAAATATTCAGGACATTATTTCCTTTCTTCTCTCACCTCAACTTTATTTGAAATTATCAGGTGGAGCTATACTGAGAAGACAGTTGTACTGTCTTTAACCTGCCAGCACCCTAGCACAAAGTCTGTGTAATGTCCAATTATACCTATGTGTGAATAGTGGACGTAACTGTCTGGAGAATTGAGAACTGACCCAGTGGCCATTATGTGTGTTGGGTCCTGGACCCTGTACCCGGGCAGAACCTTCACCTGAACCCCGCTGAGTTTTTGTACTTCATACATGTCCTATATAATTGTGAGATTGCAGCTGCAGCAGATTGTCTCCTGTTGTGTGCTACATGTAAGAAAGGACACTTTCTAACAATGTCCTTTCCTGATTGTCCTGACCCAATCCAGAGGTCGTGTGAAAATGGCTGTAGACTCCAGCTCTTGGGAGACTGGCCTAAGAATTGATCATGTGTCATGGGATCTACTAGTAAATCAATTGGCTCATAGCCCACTGGGGGTTGGCTACTAGCAATTCATCATCAGCGGTCACAACACATTTAGCCCTGTTTCACAGGCACTTGCTGACATTCAAGTGCTATGGTCTAACAGAGGGAGGAGGAGAGCAGTGTTAGGTTATGTTGGTTGGCTGGCTCAGAGGCGTAGTTTAACCCTTGAAGCCTCACGTGAGCGGTGACCTTCGCCTGTCAGAAACATGAAAATGTGTGAATTTGAACTTATTTACATGCATTTTTAAAATTCACATCAATTCACTTTGTATCATGGCATCTAATTATTGCAACTAATGATACATTTTAAAAATGAATGCAATCTTGCCTTTGTCCTTGTCATAGAGGACTAAAGTGTCTGTTTCCTAAATGACAGCACGGTAGCTGTGCAACAGTAGAACCTCCACTGCATCCAGGCTGTTACCTTTCAGTTGAGCCGTTGTCTGTCCTTCTTCTCACATCTGGATCCAATAGGGGCGGCTTCCTTCTCTGAAGGAGGGACACGTATAAATAGCCAGGCAACCATAACCACACCATGCAATACAGCCTGAATGTTAGTTCATTTGATTACTGCTGCCCTGTTTTGCACTACCAGCTCAGATATGGCATCTTATATTCATGTACCTCTGCACGTGCCCAACCCCAGGTCCCTCAGGTCCACCTCTGATCATCTGTTCCTTGGTCTATGGTGTGACTGATCCATGTACACTAAATAAGAAATGCACATCAACACAATTCTGTTCCCATCTGTGGAAAGTTTGAATGGAACAGGGCCAGGACCGATAGGCAAGCAGAGGATGGGTGGGCTGACGATGGCCTGCGTGGGCTGAAACCTGTGGGCTGAGGAGGGGGGACGCAGCATTCTGGTTATAGCTGAGCAACTAAATTTGCTGCTTATGAGATACAAGGCACAGTAACATTTACATTACTAGTACAGAGATTATGTAACCATGGCAGTGTCCTTTTGCAGCAGGTATATGTATATTTACGTCCGGCATCCTCACGTTGATGTATCAGGAGACGTACAGCAACAACTTAAACACATGGTTGACTTTTTTTTTTTTTAATATCCTCGTATCCTAAGATTGACCTTCCTCATTGTGTCTCCCATATGTGTATGCATGCCACTGATTTAACACATGCCTCTTTTTGTGTGTGGCACATGTGCGTGTCTTACCACAGAACTGGCCCAGCCCCACCCTATCAAATTAAGGTTCATTCCAGCAAGAGGTGGGACTGTTTGGCTCGACCCTTCCTTGCTCGTCCCCTCGCCTGTTAGGGGCTGCAGCAGCAGCAGAGGGGAGAAGGGGGACGGAGGAGAGGGACTGTTAGGGTGTGTGTGTGTGTGCAGGGGGGCTATTGAGTGAGTTTTAATTTATGAGCTTTATCACAGTGTGGTGTAGTGGGGGAAACAGATGCAATAGTGCTCCAGCCCAAATTCGCCTAGATGCACACACCGTTGTCATACATACCAATACACACACAGTGACAGTTCTTATTGCCCATTTGTGTTGTCTAAATGGTTTTAGCTCTATAGTCTTTGTTTTCGCTCCTGTCTGCTAAGTTTATATAACTCTGTGGCAGGTTGGGATGAACTCCTCAGGCACACAGGTTGCCCCATTTTGTTGCTCCTTTAACAGAGATTGCAGTTTGTATTTGTGTTTTAGGAGCACGTGTGGGGTGGGGGTGGGGGATGCAGATGCAAATGCTATAGCAATCAATCTCCTGTTGCTTTGAACGCATGCTATAGGAGTCTGCATGTGTGTCTGTATGATGTGGTAAAACTGCAGAAACATGGAGGTTGTGTTCCAGGGATGGAACTTGAGAATGTCCCTGTTCCCCTCTTGCTGGCCTCTTAGGAGGAGCCACCAGCACTTTCTCCTGCCCCTTCTCCACTTCGTGCCTGCCTTTCTCTGCCAGATGCATAGCTTTAGTTTCCCTCCTAGGCTACAAGGGAATCAGGTTTGTTTTGGAGGGGAGTGGGTGAGGGTGGTGGTGGGGTGGCAGCGATGAAGAAGGCTGGCATCTATGAGGAGGAAAATTAGGTGGACAAATTGCATGGTGTAGGTTGGTTATGCAGATAGGGAGCGGGGTGCACAAAAAGATGGAAGGGAGGGGAAAGATACAACTAACAAGTCCCTCCTGGCCCGTTGCTGCCCCTGACCTCTTATCCATAAATTCCATGCCAGGAATTGGAGTTGTGAAGCGGCCATTTTATGAATGAGGGTGAGGAGGAGAGAGAGTAAGGCGCAGAGAGAGAGGGGGAGGCGGGTCAGGTTGTGTTTAGTATATGTGTGTGGGTGGGTGAGACGCGGCTCAGAGGCGCTTGTGGTGGAGTTAGTTATGTGTGTGTGTGCGCGTGTGTGTGTGAGACTGTTCAGCCTTCGTGTGTGTTTGTGTTTTGCTCATGCCTCTGCTGAGACACTGTGCAGTCTGGAACAAAAGCCCAATTTGGGCTGTGCTTCCGCCTGAAACTGCTCGCTGAGCAGCCACCGCAGATCAGTTATCAGATTCAGGAGTAGCAAGCGCACCTCAACATTTTGTAAACTTTGCCAGCTACAGTGAGGAGAGATGTCTTGATTTTGCACTTGTTTATCTGTGAGGTGTGGATGCCTATAAACATGATTTTTGTGCTCTCCTGTTGTCTCACGGTGAAATCTACCCCACTGTTCACCACACAAGTTTACTGTTTGCATTGTTTCATTTACACCTTCCAGTAAATACAAACATTTTTTTTCTCTTTCCAGCTGAAATAGCTTCTTTTCCTTGCAGGTAGTTGGCAAATATTTATTTAAGTATATAATTTCAAAATTGTTGGAGAGACCTTATTTCTGCTGGTAGCAGAGATAGTATTCATTGCATATTGAACCACAACAAATCTCTTTTCTTTAGTTAATATCATTGGCAGAAATTCTTAAAATCTTCAAAAAATGTTAATCAAGAAAACACAGCAGAGTTTGGGGTTACTGACAGTGTGTCTTCTCCTTTGCAGAGGAAGTGTGTGGATGCTGTTAACATGAGGCATAGTGAGCCCTTGCACCCAGCCGACTTGCATTGACCCTTATACCCCTGATACAATGATGGCACAGCAATCCTTGAGTTAGAGGCATCTATTGCGTGTCCCATCATCCATCAGTGGAAGCATGACAGTCCAAGGGGAGTCTTGTGTCAAGTGATGGAGCTTATTACCTCGCCCACCGATAGGTGGAAGGAGGTTATGTTTCCACTCCTGTTTGTCTGTCTGTCTGTTAGCAATATAACTCAAAATGTTTTGAAGCAATATTGATTAAACTTTGTGGAAATATACCCTAGGGGCCCGAGAATGCATGCTTTCATTTTCAAGGTTAAAGGTGAAAGGCCAAGGCCACCAATCATTTTAAAAAAAAAATGTAAATAATCTCTCGTCATTGGCGAAATTTTAAAATTCATGTCTTACTGAATTTTTCATCTATCATGATGAAATTTGGTGCTCAGGTATAAACACTTACTGCTGATAATTCATTGTCTTTTTCTATTTTAAATGAAAATGCTCACAATAATGCAAAGTGGACTACAAACCTTACACAAAAAGCGCATACACATATACAATTCAAATCTCGGCAAAAGTTTATTTTTCTCTTTGATATTAGTTTTTTTTAGAGGATACTATTAGGGTACATAAACTGAATAAAATATATCCAGTCTATATCTACCATCATCTGTTCATGTGGATATAAATAAAAAAAAAATAAAATCACATTTTACAGTTTTTAAAAGCCAGTAAAATAAATTTCTAGTCTTTGTGTTCTAGTAATTCATGATGGACTTTGACGACATTGGGTGGCATCTATTTCAGCGTAGTATCAGCACATAGAAAATTTGGGGTGGGCAAAGTGTGCGCTCTACTGACTGCCCTTCTAGTTCTTGCATTTTTGATTCCCCTATATGGGCTATTACAGAAATATGGCTGCAGGTGAATAAGCCCTGGTTCAGGCAGTAAGGCAAAACAAATTCCCCACCATGTGAGCTCAGTTTAACTTGGTCAGGCAGTAATTCAGTGGTTGGTTTTGTGCTAGTCTATTTCTACTATGTAAATTATAGATATTTAACACATGAGAAATAAACTGAAATTGGTTTCTTGTGTATTATAAATTAATAATAATGTTTAAACAAACAGGTTATTCCACGTGATCGAGGTCAGGGATAGTGCAGTCGCTGTGTTGTCATGGTGATTCCAGACCCCTACTGTCATCCATAAAGCAGTAGGTAGCAGGTGCCATTAGCCAGTCAGTCAGTCAGTCAGTGCTGCTCGTGCAGTGCTGTAGGTAATGGGAGCTGACAGAGTGACAGTGCAGACAGGAGGACATGCTGTCACTGTGGCTCAGGGACATGAGGACGTCCTCTGGTGTTGTTTACTCCTCACCGTGTACATTAACTCTACTGATCCTGTCGGCAGCGCCGCTCGCCTTTTCCTGCTTTTTCTTCTCTCTAACTTAGATAATCCATAAACCATTTGAGTCACTGATAATGTAACATTGCTAATGATTACTTGTTCCAGCTTTTCAAATATGAGGAACTGATGTTTTTGCATTATTCCCAATAATTCATGTTTGGGCTCATTAAAGCAATTTGAAGACTTTGACCTGAACTTTCGGTGTACATTATTCTGTTCTATTGATACATATTCCTACTTTTACATAAACAATGAAATATACACATTAAATCAATTAAAGGACAAAATAAAATCATGGCAACATTTGATTTTTATGGCTGTTCTGGAAATGACAATGTGCTTTGGTAGGTTTTAATATCGGTTTAAAAAACTGGGATATCCTCGTTTATCATGGAAAACTTTATTCTCCATGCTTGTAAAATTATAGGCTTGTGTGGGGACATGTTCATTTTGAAATAAACTTGTGTACTTAGACAAAAAGACTCTATTACAAATAACTAACTGCTATTGCTATGCACCATGCAGTATTATTTGTTCCTGTAAGTTGTAGTGGAAGTTATTGCCCCTCCTAGACAATTTTATAAAAAATTCTTGGGAAATGAATTGGAAATTATGTACCCGTTGTAAAGGTGTTGCCAAAGAATGAAAAGAATACCTATAAATAACAGTAATCAGTAGCTGAATCCCTTCCCTGAAGTGCTGTGTTTACTTCCTCAGTCACCATCTTTCCTACAAGAACCAAAGAGACAATAGAAGTGCGCTACTTGGTGTATGGTTGCTGCCGCCTCCTTGCCAGCCTTTTCACAACCTCTTGCTGTCTGGGAGCTCAGCAGAGTGCAGCAAAGAAACCCTGCAGCAGTGAGCTAGTTAGGATAGCAGATAACCGCTGTGGTGCAACACACACACACACACACACACACACACACACACACACACACGGAGGAGTCTAGTAGTAGCTCTAATGAAACCACCACAAGACAAAGCAGTGACTGGAAATTTGGCCATGGAAAAAGGCCTGGAGCCAGAGCCAGCACTTTGATGGCTTTTTTTGAGTGGTAGTTAAAGGATATGCTCTCCTGTTTCATGTCTTTGCTCCTTCTTGCTCTCTCTCCCTCTCCCTCTCCCTCTCTCTCTCTCTCTCGTGTGTGTGTGTGTGTGTGTGATTGATGGCTCATTGATTGAGCAGCGTGCTCCCATTCCCTCTCTCAGCCAGCTATCTGTCCCCTGGCTGTATGTAGCCAGCCAGCCCAGCACCAGCTGTTCGAAAGTATGCGAGTGTGTGTGCACATGCATGTTTGAATAAGTGCATTCCGGCGGAAATCACTGATCTAGCAGGTGTGATTTCTACTCTGCCATCTCATCTTATTATGGTCTTAATCAGAGCTCGGGCAGTATTTTAACACCAGTTGATGTTACTCAGTTAGGAATATCCTTTATTATTAAACGCTTAATATTTAACACACAATTAAAATAGAATAAAAAGAGCTTATTGTGTTATCATCTGCATGCTTCTTAGTGCAGTTAAATACTACAGTCATGTGTTCTCTGTTATGAGACATGATTTTTCTCAAGTAAGTCCAGAGCGGCAGCAGTGCTTCTGTTGAAGAGAAAATATAGCCTCAGGACTTCCATTTATTACAGTTTATGATGTTCCGTTTAGCAGCATAAGAGTTAACAAGACATTTATGAAATAACTAATGAATTACTGCATCTGGGGACAGCGGGGATACAGCAGTTCTCGGGTAAATATAGAATCGGCTCATCCTGTGCTCGCAGTTGGTGCAGTGTACCTCTTTACCGCAGGTTAGCACATGTATGTCAGAGGAGTAGAGTGATCTTTTAAGGATGACAGAAAACTTGTGTAAAGTGAGCCGTTTGGGGGAAACCCTCAGGCTGATTAAAAGTGAGCTGAAGGAATGATAATAAATTTGAAATATCAGAGGTCGGACAGTGGGGAAGATTGTGGTAGATATACTGTACCGAGCAAATAGAGAAGAATCTCACTGAACCATTGATGAAATACAAAAGATTTTAGGTCACAACAAGGAAAGAAAAAAGAAAACAGGTTCCCCAGGCTTGTGTTTACATTCTCAATGAATGTGTGTAACATGTCTGCTGTGTAGCGTGCCTCTATCCCATGGCTCTCACCCCCTGCTGGTGCTCTACTACTGTTGCAGCTTTGTTCCTTGAGTTGTTTGAGGCCTGTAACAACAGGAAAACAAAAGCATTTTTTTCCGAGCAGGGGGCGCCTAAGTGGGCCACACCGTTGTGTGCCCCGCATTTATGTCCCAGTCTGTCCCAACTGAAGGAGAGAGTTGTCTGCAGTCTCAAAAAAGAGGGGGGGGGAACATACCTGCTGTTCTTCCCTGACTGTTAGTAGCCACAGACTTTTACAATGGGGACCATTGTTTGTCTTGGGGGAGAAAAGCGTGGGCATTTTGATTCAATCATTTCTGGAAGTCTTATGTTTAACATGGTGGGGGCTTAGCATGCTTCCTGTAGCTGGAAGCAGTCTTGTTCCCTGTGCCCACTTCCCAGCCTCTTCTCTGGCATCTGTCCTCTCTGCCCTCTGTGTCAATTTTTGAATCTTCTGATTTATGGTGTGTTCACACCTGTGGAGTTTTTTTATTTTTTTTTATTATATTGCAACTTTTAGTGTTATAGCAGGACAAGCTACATGGGCTGAAAGTAATTTAAAATGTGGACTTTGTGCTTTGTGCAGCCCCCCAAGATCCTTCTCCATGTTCCCATTAGTCCCAAACAAACCCTTCTGCCTCATGCTTGCTAACCACTGCAGTGTCTTTGATTCCTCCTGCAGTGCTATGATGACATTTCACCTCTCCTGTATGCACTGATTCCTGCTTAATCCGACTAAGAGCTAATCTATCGTGGAAGGACCTGATCCGGCACTGAACGCTGCATCTGATTATCATAGAGCAGAGGAAGCTCAACCTACTGACTTACATGCACTGTCATCACTGCCCCTCATCACACATAGAACACACGTCTTGATCATACATAGGGAAAGATTTTTTTATATTTTAAATCTCCCTAAAACACCACATCCTTCTACTGCATGTCTGTTTTAATACAATAAACAGTCAGACTCTTCTTTTTTACAGCGCATATTTTTATATTAAGCAATTATTTCCCAATATGCCTCCTCTTAGGGTCTCTCTCTTTGTCAGTCTCTTTTTTTGCTTTGATAATCCTTTGGTTTCATTACTGGAGAAAGCCCAGCTGGTATTGTAATGGTCCTCTAGTGAAAATGTCAAACCCAGACTTTTACAATAGCATATGATGAAGCATGATTGCACCAGACAAAACTCCTCATTTGGCATGTGTTAATTAGGAAAGACTGGCTCAAGTCCTGGAGCCTAGAAAAAACAAAACAAAAACTAAAAACATTATGGCTCATATGCATCATGGCTATGTGCGTCACATTCTGCTTCATGCTAACGGACCACACACTGACCCATCGGGGAGCACTTTAACAATAAATAATTGTGATGTGGCAGCGGGGCTCTTGTGCGCATGGCACGTCCTATGAGTGTCATACAAGGCATGTATTTGCCACACAAATGGGGGAAAAAAGGAAGCTCTCACATATGCACACACCTCTATATAGAAGTGTAGATCGAATTAGTAAAGCTTTAATAGTTCTTTTATCTTTTTTTATTTTCTTGCTCTGTCCTTCCCTCTCTCTTCCTCCCTCCTGAAGCTGCTGAGGTCCCTAAAAGGGGCAAAGAAAGCTGAGTGTATTTGTATGTGTGATGGGGGGAAGGAGAAGGGGGAGGAGGAAGAACTGAACTCTCCACCCACCCTGAAAGAGGAGGCGAAAAAATGGGGATGGAAGCATGATGTCACAGACAGCCAATAGGAGGTCTGGGCTGGGGACTGTTTAAGGCCTGTCAGCTGTCCTGCTCCATCCACAGAGACTGTCCTCCTCTGCTGTTGGTGCAGTGAGAGGTCAGACGCAGCTTTACTCCATACTCTGCCCCATCTCTGGTCACTAGCCTTTAGCCTATGACCTTTGATTCCACGCTATGTGTGGCATATAAAACTCCTAAAACAAGGTCTTACTTAATCCTCTAGTTGAACTCTGTCCCAAAACCAAATATGGTACAGATTAGGTGGAGAGCTGCAGTTTGTCATTTGTATTGTTCCCACACACTCTTTATCATGACTACTGTTTGTGTTTGAGGCCAGAAGTGAATGGGGGGGGGGGACTTGCGTCATGGTAAAATCTGATTAACACTGAAACTTAGGTTACAAATGAGGAGCTATGTCTGCCTTGAGCCTGTGAGAGAAACTTGCTGAAGGTGACGTAATCACAATTTGCTCTGAGACTTGTGAATAGTAAAGTTTTTTTTTTTTTTTTTTTTTGCAGTCCACTGCAAGGCTTTTGTGCAACTGGCACAATGTCGGGTGTTGCTGTTACCTAATTACTAATACGGATAAACTTTTACAAGTTTATTGTTTACGGCATTGTAATGGTCCTTTATTCTTGTTCGTGGCTTTACATTTAAATGGTAAGCTACACTCTCGAGTTTATTGTCGTTTTTAAGCCACTTGAGTCGTTTAAGGTAATGTAGCCCTTATTTATGATATCCAGTCACACCCTTTAATGTGAAAGGATCAAGTGAAAATGAGCTAATTGCTGAGCGCTGCCAAACATTTCCCATCAGTGATCCTCTTTGGCCTTATCAGTGTGCATGTCAGCAGCAAGTTCCTCTATTCTTCTGTGTTGTTCAGCTGTTTATGAAGCAAGCTGCAAGCTTTTAACTCCTTGTGCTGAAACGAAATGTTCAAAACAAGCACCAGGTTTGCGTATTTCCAAGCTTGACCCTCCAGGCACTCCTCTTTCATGTCAACTTATGCTTTGTCTCCTACTGAATCAATACAATACTGTTTTTACTGTGACATCACGGGGGACTGTGGTATCTTATCAGGCCATTACACTTGAAAGAACTAGCCTGACGTTTCAGTGCAGGCTCTCCAGATGAAGAGAATAATATGTGTCTCATCCTAACTCTGGTGCGTGTCCTTTTTTTCTGTGTGAACCCTCAAGAATCTTCCTCCTACAACAAAATCAAAGGGAGGAAAAAGGAAATCCTGAATCCAGATGTTATTCATGAAGTTATGCTAGTGGACTACACAAAGCTGGCTCCATTAGGGTGCCAAATACTGAGGTGTATGTCCCAAAGAAAAAAGGGGGATGCACTGAAGAGATGGGCAGAGTATCAACACTGCAGTCTGCCTGTGTGTGCCAACAACCAGAAACTGTCTGCAGGCAGACAGAGGCTTC
>JAMQGT020002794.1:45000-52172 GCA_024447675.2 Pterophyllum scalare | reverse complement strand
CAACTGTACCTGCCTGCGAAACCTTGCATATTACATATACAAGGATGCACAAAATCACTATGTTCATATCCCTATTCAGACTCATAAACACTTCCCCCTTTCCCATATTATACATGTACTGAGTCTTTCTGTCATTAGTTTACACTCAGTTCATCTGTCTCTCTTCCTGTCTCTCACTTTGTTGCAGCTCTCAGGTCAGCACACACTGCTGAGATGCTGACCAGGATTCCAATTATCCACCAGCTTCACTGCTGGATATACTCACCACCTAGCACAGGGCAATACAGTTTCAACAGAAATGTTCTACACACACACACACACACACACACACACACACACACACACACACACACACACACTTCTCAAATACATTCATGTGTAAACAAATAATAAAGTGACATGTACAGACAGTACTAATTGTTCTTATACATGGACATATCACTTCAAAGCATTTAAATGATAAAACAACAGCTTTACATGTATGTGTAGCCAACTGATTGGAACAGCAGAACTCTGAAGCACAACCAAACTGTCACAGCTTTATCATTTGTCCACTTTACAAATCCACCTTTTCTTTCGCTCTTCACCATTCCACCTCTCCATCATGCCTCTTTAACCATGTCCTCCTCAGTCCTGCAACTCAGATTGACAGACAGATTACCACACAGTTGATGGCAGTGGAAGCAATCACATCCTGGTAATTTGGATAGGTTTTGTTTGTGTAAAATGACACAGAGGCCTTGCCCCCCACCCTGACCCCAACTCCCCACCTCCTTCATAGAGGATGCCATTGGCACAATCTTGCAGGGCGATTACTATCAGGCCTGGTGGCAGAGAATTTTAGTATATGCAACTGAACCAAGTAAATAGGACATAACAACATTGCTGTGGACGCATTTCCCCACTGCTTCTGGTCCAGCGTCCACACTCACTAATCATTGGTTTTCGTGCACGCCCAGGGCCGCGCAGCTCCGACATTTAGCGCTCACAGGTCACCGCAAAGTCGCATCACTTCCACTCCGGCACCTGCGGATCAGTGAGGTCACTGTGCAGTGGTTGGACGTCCTGTGTCACATGACTGCCTTCCTGCCTGTCCTTTGCCCCACCCTCTTCCTTCTTTATCTTTTTTTTTTTTCCCCTTTTAAAGCACCCGCCCCTCCCATCACTGTTACTGGGCGGAGTGGAAATGAGCTGATCGGTGAGGGAGTGACAGCATGTGACCCAAAGCTCTCCTCTTTGATGTGGAGCTATTCCACCAGTGTGGGCTTCTTCCCCCCACTGGTGGAATTTTGAAGGAATTCCCTGGCATGGGGCGGACGGAGGGCATGCTGGTGCAGACCCACAGAAGCACTTTAAGAGTCAATGAAGGGACTCGTGGCAGAACCAATCAGTCAGTGCAATAAACACAACTGCCCGTTATTGTGAAGGTCCCCCTGCTTCTGCCAAAAGCTCAGAGCCACGGGGGAGTGGAAAATGCCACCCTGGGCTGGGGTGTCCTTTGGTCTTTGGCTCGAGGGCACCGGCAGATCCTTTGGATTCTGTGGGGTTTCTGTGGTTGACTGATTCATTTCAAAACCAGGGACTTTAGAGGGTTGATTGTATTGACTGATGATCAATTTTCTTCAGCCCCTGAATTTAACGGTCTGTGGTCACCACAGCGCTGCTAGTCTCTCCTGTGTGAGATGCCTCTTTAGCCCGGCTGGGACCAGGTCCAGTTTTTTTTTTTTAGGGGCTCGTGGCGTCGCCTCTGGTATCCTCATTTACAAATTCAGATGAATCTCAAAAATAGAGTCTTGAGTTTTTGGCCTTCCAAACAGATTACCCCCCGGGACATGATTAGTCCAAACTCAGACTAATGTGAGTCAGACAGCTTCTGAGGACCCCTCCCCACAGGTTCTTACTATTCATAGTCAGACACCTGCTTTCAGAGGTAAGTGACAGATCGATGTCTGGAAGCTCAGAAATGTTGGAAGGCACATTTTCTTTTATACAGCAGACATTAAAAACTGAGAAGTTCCCCCCAGAGCTCACCTTGGCCTTGTATTTCAGAAAAGCAGAAAGTGAAATGTAAAGTATGCTCTGAGAGGTGCTCACAGTTTACCATCAGAAATATGCTAAAGCGGACTAAATATCACTAAATGCACACAGTATACATGAACCCCAGCAAAGACACGGTCACTGAGCTCATGCATGTTTCCATTCACAGCTCTGTGTCTGTATTTACCACTCAGCACTTTTTGTATTTTAATGTAATCTCATTAACCAGTGCCACCATAAATCCTCCTCTAATGACTGCTGAAATGGACTGAATCATAATGGGAAGTGGTATTTATTGCTCACTCCCCTCATATTTTTTTAATGAGGTCAAAATTTTAGGAATACATGACGTTGGAAACGGAGTCAAACACGAGGCTGGTGCTCCTGAGACGCTCCATCACAGGCACAGTCTGGTATCCACTCGTTACGTGATGAAGGATGAACTGTTGGGCGAGGCGCTCGTCTTCTTAACGTGTTGCGGTTCTTTGTCTCTCTTTTGCGGCTCTGTTCAAGCGCAGCGGCCCGCGGCTCACGTGTCCAATTTGAACGCTGGAGTGTTCCAGTATTTGGCGCCCAGGCTGACTTCAGTGTGAGCATCACGCGTAGAATCATGGCCGTTTGATAGCGAGTCATCCGATCCACACTGCAGCAGACCGACGGCTGACCTCGTGCTGCGGACGGATCATCTCAGACGTTCTCTTGGCTGAAGTTTCAGGCGTCTTCTTCCTGCTGTATGACCCCGTGTATCTCTGCACATCTGGGACCCTCAGCATGAACTTTCACTGAACACACTTTAACCCCGATCCTCCGTCTTCCCTGTGCTCATGTGTTTCTGTTAGCTTAACCAGAGCTCTGTAGCCACCAGGTAGTACTTTATTGTGGGTCATCCAGGCTGACTTCATAAACCCTCCAGACTTTGCTGCTATTTAATGTTGTCTTTGTTTGCATTCACAGTCCTCTTTAGATGGTTAGAAATCCTTCAGAGCATGGTACAATATATGATCTTTGGATGGAAACTAGCTAGCCAACGCCCTCATAAATCTTCTTTTTCATGGACACCTGGATGCTAAACTTTATTGGAACACCTGGAAGACCAACGGATCGTTTTATTGGAGCTGAAAGAATCTGGAACATTTTTAAGTCCACTTGCACAGGTAAGGAAGATCAAAATATAACTGAGTATTATGTCTTCATACTTTGATGTTACTTTGCGAATACACCTGTAGTCGTCCTGATGATCCCTGAGTTCGTTTATCGAGTTCACGTGAGCGCTGAGCCTGATTCCTGGTGTCGGGATAACTGAAGGCAGCTAAGGAAAAGATATCCTGGATATGCTGAGCCTCATCCAAAGTGCAGGCCCCAACGTGACCCCCCTGAAGCAATGGAGTAAAAACATCATAAACATAATCGATAATCACACACTGATAAAGTTTGGCTGTAGTGATCAGGGTGAAGGGTGATTCCTTCGGTCTGTGGGAATTCTGTCTTAAAACGTGGAGTTTTAAGAGTCTGAAAATGAAAGATCTGGATTTGGTCTCAATAAACAGAAATGCTGAATCACTGCATTTAGTTTTATCGACCACTCAAGGCGATTCACAGGTTCGGAGCACAAATCCTTAAAAGTCCTTCTTGGTGTTTATAGAGGAACACGGTTGGCATCGGGATGAGCAGATCTCATCTCCCCTCCTGTTTTCAGATCTCTAACACAGTTTTATGTTTCCTCTCTCCGGCTTTAATAAATTACCAACAGTCACTTCGACGAAGTTGAATCGATATGACATCCCACCAAAGTCAGGAACATTGTGCGTTCCTCTGCCCGTGCTCCTAAATATATCAAATGCATGTTTACTGCATGCAGCATAAATAAAATTTAGCCTAAGCGGTTGTGCCAGGTCATGGATGCTGGCACAGCCGTTTGGCCCCGGATGGCCTTAATTCCTTCTGTCAGGCAGTAATCAGGTCTGTTTCACATAACGGGCCATTAGTTTAAAGAGCAAATCTGCTTTCGGCGCTGCTCACAATGGACCGTGTGTGTGTGTGTGTGTGTGTGCGCTGCAGGAGGAGGAGGGAGGAGGTGGCTTCTGTGTGCCAGCCCCGGCCTGGCAGGGTTAGAGGATAGGATGGAGATGTGGAAACAGGAAGAAGAAAGAGCGATGGCATCGCCACACGCCGTCAGATCCGCTCGAGGAAAATGAGGCCGACAGGTCAGCGAGCGCCCCGACGATATTTCCATTTTAGCTCCATTCACATCTGTAATCGCCGCCCTCTCCGTCAACCTGCTCCTTTAAAAACCCCAGACCTTAACAAGGAAGCGGCTTGTATACGCCTCGCCCCATGTGACCAGACTTTAACCCGCCCCCTGCATCCCCTGACTTTTGGAGACTTGTTCTCTTATTTGTTTCAAAATAAAAGCACGCTCAAGGAGACAAGCACTGACAGGAAGATGACAGCCCTGGAGATATGTCGCTGTCGAGTTAGATCAGCCCTCATCGCCACAGTGCAGCGGGCGGATAATTGGAAACGTGGCGGGCCGAAAAGTCACAAATACCTATGCTGCACTTCCACAGAGCCCGCGTGAACGGTAATTCTCTCGAGTGGGAGAAGGGCAGCTCTGTGGCAGCGGGGCAGTATTTTCTGCCCGTCCATGTCTGGCAGAGTGGCGGGACAAAGGGGCGGCAGGCCAAACGCTGCTCCTTACCCTAATAGCTTAAGACACAGCCAGCATTTGCTTTCATCTCTCGGGGGGAGCGCTGACACAAATGATTTCGGTTCCTTTCTGCCTCCCCTCCTCCGCTTATCACATCCACACATGTGCACCTCACCTTTGGGCTACTTTTCTCCAGCAGAAGAGGCTTCAGGTGAAAAATGAAAGAGACACTTAAAATCATGACAGCGCATCCTAATGAGGGAGCTCAGTGCTGTTAAAGCTACAGCAAACAGTAACAGAAATGCTGTGAGTTTAATCATCAACTGCACCAAATAGACGGGCGTGGGCGCTGTGACGGTGTCGCCCATTGGCTGGTCTGAAGGCTCGAGCTGAGTGAGGGACGCTACACGCCGATGCAACAGCAACACTCTAATGCGACCATAATTTAATGTCTTATCTGATAATACTCAGAGCCGGTGAGTGAGACCACAAACTCATCGGGAAACTGTTCACTGAGGTCACAGGTCGAGCGGTAGGCTCATTTTCTCACAGACCTTTTTTTGTGTTGTCACGCGCACGCTGCCCACACAAGCACCGATCAGCAGAGTCGAGGTTCTCTCGTGTTTGCGGTGACGCATTCGCTCAGAGCCCATCTCTCTGTGTGAACAGAGCTTTACAAACTCATCAAGAAAATGAATTACAGGTGTGACAACACAACACAACACAACACAACACAGCACAGCACATTCATTTGTCACTGTTGTGTTAAGGTCCCATTAGAGGTCCACCTGGAGTGCGGGTGTAGTGTTACTGTTTCTTAGTTTACAGGTGTCGCCTGCTCAGCATTTATCGATCTCTGTGTCTTTGTGATATTTTCCTACCACTCTATTGGCTTTTTATTTGATTACAAGCTTTTGATAATTTCTCCATAATTCACCATTTTTCAGACATATTTTGGTAATTTTTATGATTTGAGTGTTTCTGCAGAAAGTCTGACATCTCTAAAAACACAGAAGTTTAACACAGAAGCAACCAGGGGAAAACAGCCGGCTACGATGGCTTCACTGGAATTTGCCGGAAGTATTCCGGAGCAGAGAACGGCGGCCTTTCCTCTCAGCTCTAATTTACCGTTAGCTCGTCGTACAGCAGCTGTGCGACGAGCTAAAATGCGAAGGCATGCAGTCGGTCTTTACAGTCGAAGACTGTTTAAATGATCTTTTAACAAAACTGATGTATTTCATTTTAATGTGATGTCGCTTTATGATCTCAGCTGAGCACGACTTCCTGCCGGTGACATCAGCTCCCCGAGTTTCATTTGTGCCTCATGTGGTCAAATCTTTTCTGTACCTCCAGCGCCTGAAATGACCTGCATCTGCTCTCAGTGACACACACACACACACACACACACACACACACACACCTCGAGGTGAACAAGACTTTTTTGGAAGCTCTTTTTTTTCCTCCTCGTCCCGCCCTCCTGTCCTCCTCCACCCCATCAGGCTCCATCAGGCCCCCACTCCTCCCGCTCTCCCTCGACCGGCGACATGGCATTTGCACCGCTGAGAAGAATGTGAGCTAATGAAAGTGTAAAGCCTGTGTTCACTAGAGTATAAAATTCACATTTGGCCACAACCGGCTGTGCAATCTGATATTATGAGCCCCGCTGCAGAGAGCGCCAGGGCTCCAAGTAGCACTCAAAAAAGATCGAGCGAGGCAAAAACAGGCGATGGGCACACGGCTGAAGTGCTTTTAGCTAGAAAGATTCTGAGGCAGCGGCAGCAGGACGAGGCGTTGGCTCGTTTTGCCGTGGTCTGTGTGACATGCTGTAACGGCGTGGAGCTCACGTATAACCTCATCACAGGGGCTCAGTCTAAAAGAACGAAGAGGGGCCAGAGACGAGCCGCACGCTAAGGTACTGTACGCCGCCATCTTGTTATTTGTGCGCACAGAGGAGCCCTGTTAAATGGAGGTTTGCTGCGGACAGAAATGAGGTCAGAGGCGTTGTGACGCCAACAGCTCTGCGCAGAAACCCACCTCAGAGCCGCTTTCTGCTGCAGATGCAGAGATTTCTGAACAATTAAAACAATAAAAGGCGTTTAATTAAACCGCACCTCAGCCACAGTAAAGAACTAATTATCTGCTCCTCTTCACTCATCCTTTATCATCGCCACGCTCAGCGGAGGCTCGCTGCACCGCCGCCGCCTCTTTAAACCTGAGGAGTCACAAAAGTAAAGCAAAGCAGTGCGAATCTCCTCGATCTGCGAGGTGAAATAACAGCAGAGAATCTGAGGAGGAAAGCCAAAGCTTTGTTCAAACAGTAGCTCCGGTCGATCCGGGTCAAAAGTTCAGCCACATTAAAGACGGCTGACCTATTTTCTCCAGTGAAACTTGGGAATCCATCTTTCTCCAGCGTGTCCTCTAGCCTCTGTCCGCTCGCATTAGTCACCGACGTTTTCTTCCCATTCACTGAAACACTGCAGCCTTTCAT